>CM066253.1:14963999-15154063 GCA_033675135.1 Frankliniella intonsa
TCATACTCCAGATATGTAAAGATTTCAGGCATCCCTGCGCCATTTGAAAAGGTTCCCATGATCTGATACTTTAACCTTTTTTTCTAAAAGTAATGTGTTTTAATGTTCATTTACTATTCCAGCTTTTATTTTTGCCTTTCATTGAGGAAGAGAGAAGGAAGGCAGGCATTGACATCATCCTTAAAAATTCTGTGGTCTCCTGCTCAGACTATGATGCAGATGACATGTCTGTTACTGTTGAGGTACAATGGTGCTTTTTCATTTTTATCTTAAAATTTATTGGTATTGTTGTCAGGTAACTTAAATTTTGCACTCCTCTCTCCCTGGTTCCCAGTTTTTAACATATGAGCAGGCACAAAAGTTTTGTGAGCTCCCCATCTATTTTTTGAAAAGGTACAAGCTACAGTGCCGCCAAGTAGAACATCTCATTGAAGCTTCTGCCCTTGTTAAAGTGTCAGGCATATCCTCCCCATTTGTCAAGGTTATCAGTATAGTTTTGGTTCTCCCACATTCTTATCTATGATCTTATGATATTTTATTAAAGTCATTGTGTATTTTAGGAATTATTTTTGCTTTTTCTGGAGGCAGAAATCCAGGATGCTAAATTAATTAAAGATAATGAGACCGCTATCATTAATTGTTCTGAATACAATGCTGATGAGAAATCTGTTATTCTGGAGGTTTGCTTTTATTTTTTAAATTTATTTATTTATTTATTTATTTTCATTTTGAAGTGTATTGGCTTTTAACTGGGCAGTGTGACTGATACCTTGCATTGCATTTTCTGTCCTCAGCTCCTAAGTGCTAAGCTAGCCTCAGATTTCTGCAAACTGACGCCTATATCATTTATTTGTGACACACTTAAATTGGAGAGCTATGTTGCCTCTACCCCAGCTAATAATTCTAGTTCAAGCAACACAGATAACGAGAATGCAATTGCCAATGAAGACATGCCGTATGAATCTGCCTTCAATTATGAAGTCGATGGAACATCATACTCCAGATATGTAAAGATTTCAGGCATCCCTGCGCCATTTGAAAAGGTTCCCATGATCTGATACTTTAACCTTTTTTTCTAAAAGTAATGTGTTTTAATGTTCATTTACTATTCCAGCTTTTATTTTTGCCTTTCATTGAGGCAGAGAGAAGGAAGGCAAACATTGACATCATCCTTAAAAATGCTGTGGTCTCCTGCTCAGACTATGATGCAGATGACATGTCTGTTACTGTTGAGGTACAATGGTGCTTTTTCATTTTTATCTTAAAATTTATTGGTATTGTTATCAGGTAACTTAAATTTTGTACTCCTCTCTCCCTGGTTCCCAGTTTTTAACATATGAGCAGGCACAAAAGTTTTGTGAGCTCCCCATCTATTTTTTGAAAAGGTACAAGCTACAGTGCCGCCAAGTAGAACATCTCATTGAAGCTTCTGCCCTTGTTAAAGTGTCAGGCATATCCTCCCCATTTGTCAAGGTTATCAGTATAGTTTTGGTTCTCCTACACTCTTATCTATGATCTTATGATATTTTATTAAAGTCATTGTGTATTTTAGGAATTATTTTTGCTTTTTCTGGAGGCAGAAATCCAGGATGCTAAATTAATTAAAGATAATGAGACCGCTATCATTAATTGTTCTGAATACAATGCTGATGAGAAGTCTGTTATTCTGGAGGTTTGCTTTTATTTTTTAAATTTATTTATTTATTTATTTATTTTCATTTTGAAGTGTATTGACTTTTAACTGGGCAGTGTGACTGATACCTTGCATTGCATTTTCTGTCCTCAGCTCCTAAGTGCTAAGCTAGCCTCAGATTTCTGCAAACTGACGCCTATATCATTTATTTGTGACACACTTAATTTGGAGAGCTATGTTGCCTCTACCCCTGCTAATAATTCTAATTCTACCTCTGCTTGTTTAAGTACGGCTTATAACGCTGGCACAAGCACAGGCGCATCTACAAGTAGTGCTAATTACCCTAGTACGAGCAGCATAATGTCTCCTAGTACAAGCTTACCCACTTTAGAGGTTGGTCAAATTTTGTTCCTAATCTGACATCTATTTTATTAACTTGATCTAACTTTTGTTTTAAATCTTGTGTAGCTTTCCTCAGTGGTACGCAGTGACTGGTCCACTCATACACAGCTTGTCTTACTGAAATTCATGATTGAGAACCGCAACCTGCTACTCAGTACAGCGAACAGAAAAAAAGGCGAGGGTTTTCAAAATGTTATGTCAGGGATGAAACATTTTAATTTGACATATTCAGAAAATTGTGTGAGGCGGAGAATGAAAGCACTGGTGACACATCCCCCACCTGAGGCAAAAACTGCTGTACAAGAGTACATGGGTGAAGTCCCTATGGGTTCCTCACAAATTGATGAGCTGATAAAGGCTCATCCTGATACTCCTAAGGTTAAGCTTTCATTAAGCAAAGCAAGAAGAATGGAGGCAGGATTTATTGTTGTCCTGGATGACTACAACTGCAAAGGTATAGTTGTGATCTTATTGCACGTAAAATGTGGTCAAATATTAAATAACCACAAACAAGTTAAATTGATCAAATCTTTTCTTTTTTAGATAATGGTAATTTGTTTCCTGGAGATGCAGAAACTTGTCTCATTCAAGCCTACATCAAACTGAAGCCCAAATTTGATGATGACAAAACACGATCATCTCTTGTTTATTCTCAAATGCTTGAAATTATGCACAAAGAAGGGTATACCCATTTAAAAGTTGATGACTTATCCACTCGAATGGGAGGGCTTGCAAATGATTTCAAGTTAAGATACGATTCCTTATTGAACAGGACCGGTTCTGGGACTAGCCCTACAAACTGGCCTCATTATGATCTCTTGTCTCAGCTGTATGAAAACAGTGTAATTATTGAGCCTCAGAAAATAAGGTCATTTGGGAGTTCGTTTGCTAATTTCTCAAGGGATGTTCGTCCATTTACTAAGAAAAGCAGTTCACCAGCTAAACCAACAGTATCCAAATTTTTGAACGCCAGGCATGATGCAAAGCTAGAAATACAGAAAGGTGTTCTGGCAGAAATGAAAAGACAAAATGATTTAAATGAATTAAGATTGCAAAAGGATGCATAAACTGACTGAGATTATTAGATTAGAATGACTGCTTGTGTTTATTTCAATCTTCCAGATTTAAGTTTTGTTGACTTCACTAGATAGCTTTTTTTAAGTATGAAATAAGCTGTTGATAATTTTTTTGTTATAATTCCAAAGACTTGGTAGGAATTAATACTGAATTTGGATACTGGTTTCTAGTCATTCAAAGGGACTGATTTTGTGTTGTTGCTTTTTACATTTTTTTTCTTAAACTTTTGAGTTTTGTTGACTCATTTCAAGTTAATAGATTGTTTTGTAAAGGTAAAAGGGAATACCCAATGGACTCAATTTTCAAGATTTAAAAAATATAGGATGTTTACAATATTTTACTTGTCTTTATGGAAAATAGTTACGGCAAAAAGAAATAAATTGTTGATTATTACTATTATATCTGTTATTTTCACTTCTCATAGAATAAGAAAATTCCATTTTGTTTTAAACCAGAGTTTAGTAAATATAGGATTTTACGACAATATTATTCTTAATAATGGACAAAAAATAACATTTAAAATAATTAGTTCAATGGAAACTTATAGCTGATTGCAAATGTTCCATCTTTTCTGGTCTCCACGGAGAAGGGCCTGTTCATATAGCACTCGTCCATCTCCTTGGGGCACAAACTGATCATACTCATCACCATCATCTGCATTGTCTAGAGGATTTTGTATAACATCCTCCTCATCACCTGCATTCACCTATGAAAATGAACATATCTTGTTAAAGAAGACTGGAGGAACCTATATGAGTTCAGAAGAAGGCTGAGATAGCTTACAAGAGGGATTTCTCCATCATGTGTTATGCGGAAATTGTGGAGAACGTAAGCAGCAGCCTGGTGGTCAACACATATTTCCATATTATACACTTCCATACGTTTGCTTCTCCTCCACAGACTAGTGTGCCTACCCCACGTATGTTCTATTTTTACTCGTATCCTAGATAGACTTGTGTTGTACTGCCTTTGAATTTGAGCGAGGCGACCATTGTTAACAAAGGGTGTCATTAATCTGTCCATATTTGGGTAAGCTGAGTCTCCAATAATGTGTTCTCCTTCAGAAAACATTTCACCATCTCTAAACAATATGTTACGGAATAAAGGGCTCCTTCTGAACACTCTTGCATCAGCCAAGCTACCAGCTTCACCTAAATACAAGTCTCTAATTAAAAGTCGATGGTCACAGACTCCTTGTACTTGAATGGAATAAATGTGGTTTCTGTCTCTATATGCCGCAGGTTCGTCCAAGGGTCTGGTTATTTGGATATGAGTCCCATCCATCAAACCAACAACTCCTGACAAAACAAGTGCAAATGAAATGAAAAGGGCCCTATATGGTAACTCAAAATAAAAGTAAAAATGATACTACCTGGAAATCCAGATATTGCTTCCAAATTTTGTTTGATCACCACCCTTTCATTAGCATCAGGCCAAGTTATGTAATTTTCACCCAAGACACACAGGGCCTTGATAATCATTTTATAATAACGGTGAAGTTCACCCGGTGTAAACCCAAACTTCAGCGCTACACTTCTAAAACAATCGGGAGTTGCTAGTATCCAAAGAACACTGAGAGCTTTGTGCCTGAAATCTCTCCTAACTCTCACTATGTCCCCTTCACCCTCAAGATGATCAACGAGTTCGTGACAAAGTAACTAAGGAATTAAAAAAAAAAAATTATTATAGAAAAACACTGCGTTAGGGAGAAAATTTCATGCTGCTAAACAAAGAATACTTTGAGTGTACAACAACATCCTACCTCAAATGATGTTTTAGACAGTCTGAAATGCCTTTTGAAGGTATCATTCCTCATCAGTATGAACTCATTTGGGTCAACAGTAATTCTTTCCCACAAGAAACCTTCTTCATCTAGAGTTACGACATGGATATCCTTTAATGTGTCATAAATGTAATCTTATGTTCTAATGGAAAGACTGAGACTTTAATTACATACCATCATCATCATCATCAAAAATCATTTCATTCAAAACTCCAAAATTTATCATGTTATCCATGGTTTTTTTGTCGGTTACGTGTGGCGTGTAGAGTTTGACAATACAATTATCTCGGCAGACAGTTTAGAATGAAATTCAAAAGCACGGAACCGGAAGCTACTTCTTTTGTTTCCCCGCCACGGCTTCCCGTTTTACCTTCCCGGCATCATTTAATGTATTTCATTTCGACCAAGATTGACTTTCGACTTCAAAAGTATCAATATTTAACCATAATTACAATCCCTAGCGTAAATATAGCTTGATTACGTTCATTACCGCGTCCCGCCGTTCGTTCGTTCGTTCGTTCGTTCGTTCGTGCGTTCGAACACCTCTTAAAGAGATAGCCTCACAACTGACCACTGACGGGAGGCGGAGCGGAGGGGAGCGGAGGGGAGGGAGGCAGGGGACGTCGTCGCAATAGATGGGCGTACCGTTTCCGCCTAAAGATGCTTGACTTCCTGTCGCCGGCGCGCGACGTGCTATGAAAATGGCGTTCAGCGCTCATTTCATATATTTAATGTGCAAATCCCCATTTATTAACTTTCGTAAAGTCCACTGAATTGCTATGAATTTGAAGGGCGCTTGATCATGACACTCCCCTCCACGCTCGAGCCTTCCCTTTCCCTCCACTCCGCCACACCTGTTGTTGGACAATAAATGACTGCTAGGTGACAAAAGCCACGCCTATTCTATGCGCCCCACAAAAGTCAAGGTCAAAGTAGGCTACCGTGCCCAAAGCACAGGATATTGGGAGGGAGTCTGCGATGGTCAAAGCGTAAAGTAAGCGCATGAAATAGTTTCTGCATGACCGTGTAACTCTGTAACTTTGCCCCGTGCTCTTACAGTACAGTCCGAGCAGAGCCACATTCGCCACATTCCCGTTTTATCTAAAAAGGAGGAGGTCGAAGGATAGGAGAGAAGGGGTAAACGAATCAGATAAGAATTGCCAATGGCTTACGCTACACGTGCCATTCCTTCAATCAAGAAGTTTGCACTTGCAAGTGCCTTGATGTTTTAATAGAGACAGGAAAACGTCGCGATAGCCGGTAGTTTCTTTCGTCAGCAGGGACGATACTGCAGCTGCCCCTTGCCTCACCGGGGAGTCATGGGGGTCAGATCAGAACTAGGAAGCTTTCCTCCACTTCACGCGCGTCCGTGGACTATAAGGGGTGTTGATAGAAAGAACAGTGTTTTAAAGACCTGACGATCTTACATCACCCTATCCCCTAAGGTGATGTATCAACTCCCCCCCCCCCCCTATTAAGGGCCGTATTAAGGGCCGGCCGACCAGCGGGAGTAGGGGGAAGCACGTTGCATTTCTACAAGAGTTTTGTAGCTCAAATTGCCTACCTACCATGTGGATAATATAAGACCCACGGGGGCGCGATCGCTCCGAAGGAAATTTAGCAAATCCTGGATAATCCCATGACTTTAGGGATACTCTGGTTGCTCCGGGTTGGGGATGTGACATAAGCACACGGTCTGAGATGACGTGCGAATGAAACACATGCCGTACCGTACCGTACCGTCAGAGGGTAGTACATGTATTGATTGAGCGAGCCCGAGCCCGCCCGCCCCGGCCCGGTGAGGGAGCGCGGAGCGCACGCGGACCCACGCGGAGCACCATGCTGATTGAATGAAAAGGCAACTCAATGAATCCAAATTGTTTGATTAGAGAGAAAGTTTCTTGCAGGCACGCGCGTACACCAGCAGCTGTACAGACCGGGGAGGGGGGGGGGGGATAAAGCCAAACAGAAAAGCGGGTGTTCCCTCTTCGAATGATTATTTAAGACCTCGAGGCTTAAGGCAATAATCGCAGTGCACAGCACCGGGTGATTGCGCCTCGAATGGGAGCGCTTCGAAAATTATTCACAGACGAAGCACGTGAGCACCGGTTCGACATGGATACAATACGCACAACTTGCGGCGGAGCGTTTTATACTTGCTCTTCATGGCCTTGGTGTACTGCTGAGCACTCATTCTGAGGGTGCGCTTCTATCAGTCTGAGGACCAAACTCTCACTCTCCGAGAGCCTCGTCACGGGCAAAAGTCGCCTTGGGTTTGTGCTCATGCCAACTAGCAGCCGAGTAGCACAAGTGTATTTTGGGGGACAAGGCGGCAGACCCCCCCTCCCTCCACCTCCCACCCCTTGCCCGCAGGCTTGATCACTTCATGAACCCCCGCGGAAGTTTTGGGTGTTCAGCAAAATAATTTGGGAGGTCATGAGCAGAGGTTTAAAAATCGTAAATCCAATTAAAAATATCAATAAAGTCTCTATTTCATTCCAGGAAAACAAACACATTACATAGCGCAAACAAGTCTGTTCAAACATATAGATTACTATGAAGGAACAATGCTTACTTAACAGAAAATTCATTGGATTTCAGGCATTTAATCAAGAGCAAATAATGACTTCAAAATGAAAACTTGCTTCATTCTTGGCCGTGGTATCAGACATCTTTTCAAAACAAAATTAGCACCTAACAAGAGGAAATGTTGGTACACGGTTGCCGCAGTGTGCTGGGCATTTTCATACACTAGAAAATCAGATTTTTTTTTTTTTTTAATGTACACAAACAAAAGCTTAGTGTGAGAATATGCTGAATTATACTTAAATGTAAATTACATTTACTTATAGAACAATAAGATGTACACATTTTCCCACCTTTACTTTACGTAGATTTTATAGACTCAGTCACAGTTAGCATAATTACTATTATTGATATAAAAATCAAAAGTACCAATATTGTTTCTTTTTTAAAAAAATGCATTCACACTAACACACAATATTCATATTGGCAAAGAAGATGCTCCACTCCTACATTAATCTACTGCTAGTCCAACAATACTGAACTGATTGCATGAAAATATGTGTGCATTCAAGTTATTGTGAACAGAAAAATGACAGATTCAAAATACTCAAATTTCTTACTTGTTAATAGTTATTGGTCCCAATTCAATTTAATTTTTTTGTTTACCATTTGGGAAATACTGTAGAGATACTTCCACAACTCTTTGGTCATATTCAAATTGGAGTACAATTCATATTCTTGATTCATTAAAAAAAAAAACTGAGAGAAAGCCAGCGTCAAAATAACAGACGATGTCTTTTTTCGGGTAAACATCTCCACAAAACTATCAGTGTTGGTGAGTAGTTTAAGTCATTAGTTTTCTTGATGTCTCATATCATATCTCAAACAGTCAGTAACTTACTTTACTTAAAACAATCTATATGAAAGAGGGAAACGGACATGAGAACTTTCTTCAATATGATTAGCCCAATACTCCCAACCGTTTGATCTCAAGGCAGCAACCAAAGCACGATCCAACTCTTTGGTGGGTTTCTCATTAGAACAATTCAAAATCATTCTAATCAGGCGCCCAACAAAGCCATGGAGGGCTGCATGCCACATCAAAAAGATTTGAATCTGTAAAAGTAAAATAGACAAAATTGCTCAACACAAACTATCCTGAAGTAAGGTATCTATGAAAAATAAAGAATAAAGAAAATGCTCTTACACTGGAATCCTTTTGGTCAACAAATTTGAAAAGTTCACGCCTTATGCAATCAATTTCAACCAAACTAGCAGCTTTATCTTTAGGTTCCTTAGAGTCTTTTTCAGATTCTGAATTGAGAAGATACTGACAACAAAGCACAATGCCTTTAGCAACGTATGCTTCAACTATTGCAGTTTTCAGTTGGTCAAAGTGACTGCAAGATGAAAAACTATAATAATTAACAAAGCAAACCAAAATCAAAGACATACACAGAATAAAAACTTGACAATCATGCTTACCTCTTAACTTTAGCTGCATCAGAATTGAGATCAACCTTGGTACCATAATAGGCAAGAACGGCATTTTGATCAGCGTGTTCAATGATGTGCGAAACTAAAGTCAACACTCTGTTGAGCAGAGCAGGATCCGCACAGGGTGGAGTCAAATCTCCTATGATTGGGTATGGAGATTTCTCCCAAGATGACTTTAAATTTTTCAGCATTGCCATTGCTATAGATAACTTCTGTGGATTTGCGGCTCGGAGTTCTTCATACAAGGCATCAGCATGTTCACCTCTCTCTAAAAATAGAATAGAAATTTTTAAAAATACTGCTTGTACTATTGACATGTATTGGTTAAAAGTTAAATTACAGGCCCTCAAAAAAAAAAAAAAAAAAAAAAAATCCACATTTTTAAAGGCTTAGGCAAATTGAGGCTCAATTATTATGCAATTAAGGGCCTTGTAAGGTGAAAGAAAACAGACTAGGAAAAAAATAATAGCCGAGAGTCGGGGCAGGTTATTATGGTACAAACTTACCCAGTTTCTCCAGGATGCTAATTTTGAAATCCTGAAGGGCTTCATTATAATCTTCACCCTTCATCTTTGACTTATCTTTGCTGTCTTTGGATGGTGAACTTGTGCTGGGCTCAGAAGTTCCATTAAGAGATGTACTTGACACGGGTCCAAGGGTAACGGAACTTGCACCATTCCTTGCATCCTTCTCAGCTGACGAACTTTTGTTGGAAGTACTGCTTTTAGATACTTCTGGCAATATGTATCGAAGCGGATAGACACATGCTTTTTTCCCAAGTTCATCCTTAGCGTAAGAGATTGAACCTGAAAGATATTGTCCTAAGGACGCTGCCTTTGTAATTCTGTCTTTCCTGTAGAAGCAATGAAAACCAACTGTTTACAAAGGAAAAGCTGAGGTTAAATGTTGAAACAAGATCGTGTGAACTTACTTGTCATTTGTTATAGGTGCTACGTATATGGGTAGGATCTGATTTTTGTGTAGAACATGACTTGTGAGCTGGCGCCCACCAGTAAGAGCAGCCTGCTCTGTTCCAAAAATATCTAGAGTAAGCACTGAAGAAAGTTTCTGAGAGACCAACATAGGTTTATCATTAAGCTTCTCAAGCAGATCCTTCCGTTCATGGCGAACATGCATGCGGAGAGTGTATTCTCCCTTATCAAGTTTAATAGCGCTGGCCTAAAACACAAGCAGGAATTAAAACATTAAACTATGTATTGTGTTGACAAGGACCGTATTGCAGCAAATTTATAATGATAAATGAACTTACTGAGTCTGAATATGCATCACCACTACAGATATATTTCTTTGAGGAACTAAACAGCATCCACAACTGACTTTCAAACTCAGATTCATACAGCAAATGACTCAAGAAAGGACAACAAATAGTCACATCAGTTTCATGTTTGATTTGGAAGGTGTATGTTAACTGAAGCTCATAAATCTGTCTACCATCAGGGATCATATCACGATCAGGGGACAACACACCAACCTTGGCATCAATTGGTCTACAAAGAAAATCAAGTTTAGATACAATCAGAAATGTCAGGTATGAATGGGCTGAATTTTAGAAAGGTTCTTAAAGTGCTTGCCACTAAGGTATGGAACATAACAGAACATTAAAGACTTACTTGCAAACAGAAACAACAGATCGTAGGCTAGCACTTGGTGCTAATTCCTCTGAAATTGGTCCACTGTATAAGTCCATGGATAGAATTCCTTGAGTGGCTTGCATAATAACATCAAATCGATCTGGTTTAATTCCATGAAATGCGACTGAGTAGTTAAGAGTACTTTCTGTCATGTCAGTCCAGAATTTTGCAACTACTACTTCCATAATAATTCCTCCCTGAAAGAGGTGAGAATGTTAATTATGGTATAAAAGTCCCGCATTAATTTCAAATGAGAACTCTATACCTTAACAGCTAGGCTGTGGACGGATTCAATATTTGGGTTGAGCTGAATGGACTTGTGATACTGATTTGACTTGCTAGTTTTCCTTGGTCTTAGCTGCAGAGTATGAAGTCTAATATTACATCGATCATTTGCAAGCAACTTGATAACTGTAAGAAAGAGAGGCAGTCTATAATTAAGTATTGTATGATTCAAGAAAACAGCTTTCATATTTTCACTTTACTGTATGACACGAGTCATGAATACTATAAGACCAAAATGCATGGATATTCTGACATACCAGCCCAAGTAGCATTCTCTGGAACTAATACATAATGACGTTGCATTTGGGATGGTTTGAGAACAACATCATTGAAAGCCAGCTCTTTCTTTTCCTGATCAGTAGAAAATACATGTGGTTGCACTAAGGTGATTGGAATGCGGAACACTGGACCTTTCTCGATGCAAGATGAGTCATAGGCTTTCACACTGTTTTCAAAATGATTAAAATATAGTTGTTAGGAATAGAGACGATAGTATGAAAGAACAGTGGTGATCTGTTAATAAAGTAACCTTGTTGTGTGCACTCCTGTGGGTAGACTCGTTGGGTCAATTCGAATAGAAATGGTTCTTGACATGTTCATCAAACACAAGTGAGAGGGATGGGATACCCATGGTTTGTCACATGTCAAAATGAGGTTCATGTTAAAATTGGTCCTCTCTGGATAAGACTCTAATGGAAGATTAAAGAAAAAAATTACTTTAAATAGTAACTTCATAAAATTGATATTGTGTTATGACTGTGAGTGAAATGACATACCTAATTCAGAACTCTTGAAGAAAACTGGATCCACTTTTACAACTATATCCTCTGGCTTATCCCGAAAAGCATCTCTAAGGTAAATACCTCTCATCATTTGATTACCACATGTCAAATGAAAACGGACATTTCTTTCTGGCTGATTATGATAAGTAGCCAAATGATCAAATGCTTTATCCACCTAACAATTCAGATTTCGGTTGAGAAAGATAATATAGGATAGGTTTGCAGGATTAAAGAGAAGTGTAAAATCTTACCTGAACCAGCCCTTCCCCTTGTCCAAATTTATCTTGAGAATCAATGAATTGAGCCGAATTCTCAAGAGCTCTTTTGACAGAGTATGGAGTATATGGCAAATTGCGCTGCACCATTCCTGACAGAAGTAAGGCAACCACGCCACAAACATGAGGTGATGCCATACTTGTGCCATTCATAAGCATGCAGTTACGCAACATAAATTGAGGAACAGATGTAATAGCAGCCCCCGGTGCACAGACATTAACACCTGGTTCTCCTGTGGGAGTTGGTCCTCTTGAAGTCCAAGTAGTTGATGTACCAGGAAGCTTCTGACGAAGAGAATATTCAGCCACCATCATCTCAGGAGAAACATATGCTCCAACACCTGTCATAACACAGTCAAAACTATGGTGACAACAGTGCTTGAGTAGAAATATATTCCAATACAAACGAGTTATCATCAGTAATTTTCAAGCAATATGCACTATGCTTAGTCCTTTACACGAATCAAAATATTCTATTGCTTACTCACCAATTAATGTATTTGCATTGACGTTGGGTGGTGTACTTATAGTACTAAGGGCAGGTCCTTCATTTCCAGCAGAACACACCCACACAGGACCATGTTTGTCTATAACGTCATTGATCATATCAATGACTCGTCTGAAAACAGGTAGCAATTTAATCAATCAACGGTTCACTACACATTTCCACAATATCAAAATGATTAATTTGTCACACATACCCAGATGTGGAATAGTGGGGAAGTTCTCCGTAACTCATATTCATAACATGAATTTTTCTTTTATTATTTTGCATTACTCTAATCATGGCTCTGGTCATTGCTGTTCCTGTTTCCATTGAGGAAAGACGCAAATCACCAATACATAATGAAATAACTTGAGCACCTGGGGCAACACCATTCTTTTCTGGCTCATCTGGGAAATTTGCTGCTGCAATGGCTGCTACATGGGTACCATGACTTGCTGAAATTTAAATTATAAATCAGAGTACATCCTGACAGAAAAAAAATATGATGTTGTTAAAGACAGTTACTTACAACACATTCCCACTATTTCCAGGATCTTCCCATCATCCCAAACATTGATAGCATAGTTAAATTGATCAGAAGGCGTTAGTTGTGCATAATCATAGGTTTTACTGTACTCTCCAACCACCTTACAGGATGCCAGGTCACCAGAGCAAGAAGTGTCAATGCATGCCCTAGCAGTGCAAAATGAAGTAACATTACTCAAAATAAAAATAAAAATATATGAAGTTAAACGAAGAGTGAATACCTCCAAACATCACCATCATTAAAAACAATACAGTCATATGTAGGGCCTTGAGAGACATATTTCTTGTCAGCCTCAGTCAAAACATCAACTTGAGCTTCAAGATCATCAGAAATCATTTTATCAAATGGTTTCATGTTGGACTCTTGAGGATGTTCTTTCTCAAATTCCTATAAGGAAGAATTTTCATTACAGTTTACACGAATTCTCAGCCACACCTTTACTTTTCCCATTCATAATCCATTAGAACAATTTATGTGCTGTAACTTCTGTGCTGTAACTCTTGTAAAATGCAGTAACAGCTAGGATTGTGGGTGTGGCTTTGAATCAAATATAGACCACAATATCAGATTAAACACTTCAACATGTGTAAAGATAAGTAAATTTACCCTGTATTTTCTAGTAGCATCAGCAACAGCAAGTTTATGAGCAGGATCCCAATTCTTCTCTTTCTTGTCTTTGGCAATGCGCTCTCGTACTGAGGATGTGTAGAGCTCATAAGCATTTTTCAGACCAATATGATAGTTACCAGAAGGATTTTTCCAAGTGTTAGGTATCTGTACAGATCAAGAAAGGTGAATGAAAGTTTTCCCCGAATTGAGGTCAAGTTTGGAAGTTTTAAAAATATGTCACCTTTAAAGTTCTCCCTGTAAGACCAATGATTTGTCCATCTTTTGCTTTTACAACAGACGAAATATCAACATCACCTGCTCCACTACAGTCGTACACCTCCACCAGTTTTTTCTCTCCTGTGGTAGTGACCTGAAATGATAGAACATTTCAAAGGAGTGTCGTGTAAAACAACCTAGGTTTAAAGGTTAAGGCTTAATGGCTAGCCAGGTTTGGGATGAACATGAGAAGTAAAGATAATACACTTTTTATACACATTGCAAAAACTGACTAACAAACACTGAAACAAATCGTTGAGGTAGACTTTAGCAAAAAAAATCAAGAAATGTCAAATTTACTGTGAGACAAACTTGAAAAAATACTTAAGAACTTACACCGATTTGAATAAGGCAAAAATGTTAAATGAATCACTACTGAAATCAGCATTTTTACAGGGAAAAATTATGCCAAGGAAAGGTTTTAATTAACTCTAAACAAACACAAAGACAATGACACCATAACCTCACCTGAAGACCCGGGGCACCGGGATCTACTCCTGAGTCCAATATTGCGATGGTAATACCTCGGCCATCGTATTCAGGATATTTAGATAGAAAGGACGTCACGCCAGTTTCCTTTTTCGGCAATAGGGCCGATACAGGAAAGTCTGTGTCAATTAAGGACATTGTAACAGTGGTTGATTTGCTAGCAAAGCAAAAATCATTAAACAACACACAGCCTGCTCGAATTTGTTTGGGGCAGACGACGACTCTCTGGGCTGCCAACATTATATGCGGCTGCACAGCTGCAAGTAGTGGTATCGACCGTTCACACGTTGAAGAAATGGATTGATACTCTTCTTTTATTTTTTCGATTTGCACAGATATGCTCTTTTTACAATTATTCGGAGGGCTGTTGGATGGAGGCAGGAGGGCAGGAGCAGGATCAAGCGCCTCTCGCGGCCAAAAGTGGCAAGTGGCAGACACGTACTGTACCTCTTGGTGAATAAGGGGAATAACCCGTGGTCCAAAAGACCGTGATTACTTTGTTTCTGTGGAGCGTGAGGAGAAGACGTACAACTTCGTCTACAGGTATTAATATTTTTAAAAACAAACAAGACAATACTTTTCAGTGAGCTTTCAGTTTTAGAATTATATCGATCTTACGCGAAAACCAACGATTTTCCTCACAAGGTCTAATATCGTTCCGACATTGGTCTGATATTTCATTTTTCAATGGGTAATGTGACAAGATGAGGGTCAATATAGTGCTGACGTATTCGTGACTAACACCTTGGTGACTAATCTCTGTTACTTGGCTAGCTGCGTCCCAGGACTGCGATGTGTTTTTATTATCGAATGTTAAAGTGTATGCTTATATGCTATATAGCGCTATATTCAGTGGGGGATTTGTTCGGCGTTTGTTCGTCGAGAAAAGGGTGACGCATGCTTATTCGCAAGCATTCCCGACCTTTCTCTCGCTGAGCAAACACCCGCAAACACCGAGCAAACGCAGAGCAAATCCATAACTGAATCGTGTACTACGAATATCGTGTCCGGAATGGAGGGAATAGGGAATTCCATTGCGGAGAGTAATTACCAGTAATCCAAGAAACATTAACGGGGAAATATTGCGCGCACGAATCAGCGTGCGCATAAGCACTTGATAAATTTTAATTACTTACTATGTCTGATTGAAAGTAACCACTAATTAAAACGAGTAGTAGATGAGTGATGCCATAATCTTGTGTTGCAGGTGAAAAGGAGGAGCATATTGGAAATGAAGGGAGGAGGAGGAGCTGGTGGATTGGTTATCGTTGGGGCCTTGGCGTTGGGATGGCTGATGGACAGCTTGGCCCGCCGGCGGAAGGAGGAGGAAAGGCGCAGGAAGGAGCAGGAAAGGCGCAGGAAGGAGCAGGAAAGGCGCAGGAAGGAGCAGGAAAGTTCCCGTGAAGAAACTTCGGACGAAGAAACTGAACAATCAGAGCAGGAAAGTTCCCATGAAGAAACTTCTGACGAAGAAACTGAGCGATCATCAGAGCAGGAGAGTTCCTGCGAAGAAACTTCGGACGAAGAAACTGAACAATCAGAGCAGGAACGCTTAAGACGCGCGTGGCAGCGGTACCTGCGAGAGGGCTGCAGAAACCACCGGCTCGCCCGCCAGCTCCTCACCCGCGTGCACCGGCCCCTGCGGCCCCTGCCCGCCGGCTCGATGGCGTCCCCCCGCGAGCGCATCAGGCACGCGGCGGAGGTCAAGTTCTTCGAGAGCCACTCGCGGGGGGCGCGCCGCCTGATGGCGAGGGTCGTCGAGCAGCTGTTCAGGACGCCGTCGAGCCTGCCGGCGGACCCCATCGACCTGCGGGGGCAGAGCGCGCGCGTGGTCATCGCGGCCAGCAGGCTGCTCCAGGAGACGCTGATTGTCCTCTCCGGCTCCTTCAACCCCTCGGTGCAAGAGGGAGGCCCCCTGGCTCCCACCTACAGAGGCATACCGGTCGGCAGGACGAATGGCTACTGTCACTACGGCCCGCCGGAGACCTACGTGGTCGGAGATGCGACGCTGGGCACAGCGGTCACCTGCGAGCACCGCACCGAGCCGCTGTCATACACCGGTGGGCAGTGCTCGGTGGCGCTGGGGCACAACCAGGAGCGGCTGGGCGACTCCTTCGTCAGGAACATCGGAGACTACGAAAGCATCGTCCGCCAACTGGAAGAAATTCTGACAGCTTTCGGCCAGGGGCGGACAAGAGCGGAGGCCCAAGAACACCTGGCGGATTTGTTCATCCAGTACGCCCGCTCGCACCAGTTCGATGAGACCCCCGAGCTGACTCACAGCCAGAGGAGTTCCCTGTTCCGGATCTGCTTCCTCATCCTGGAGAAGGAACAGTCGCAGTGGCAGTCTGCTTGCTTTTGGTGGGGGAGATGGAAACTCGGCATGGCCGTTTCATTCGCACGTCTGATCCTTTTGTTTAAGTGGGGCCGCATAACAATCAATGGCCTTTTCCGCACATTTGCTATTTACTCAAGAGTGGGAATGAGAGACCAAAATGACGAAGTGCGGAGAACCTGTGATGAGATTGATGAGCTTTACGAGGACTCTCTACTTGATCATCCTTCCGAAGACGATGCGTACGCTGACTTGTTAGTCGTGTACGGAGACGAGGACTCGTACTTGACCTCAGACGAGGACTTGACATCAGACGAGGATTCATAGCGGTCAGGTATCGACAGCCCTACTTTTATGCCGTATCAGGGCACTCTGTAATCAAAAGTGTTCATCTGACACCCTCTTACAAGTGTTGAACGCAGTGTTATGGACACATTTAGATGCTTAGTTCTGGCGACGCTACCGAGGTTGAGCTAACCAGAGCGCCTGCGACACACTGGATAGGCCAGCCCGTCAAGCACTCGTGAGAAGGTGGTGGCCTACCCGGAGAGCCCAGGCGCATGGGAAGCAGGAATTAAATTCGTCGTACCCAAATTTTGTGTTGTCACTTCCCGAAGAGTTCATTGTGGGGGCAGACTATATATTTCATTGGGGACAATTAAAAGTCTTTAACACTTTAGTTGGACACATTTTACTGGCGAAGATATCGGTCTAACACTTAGTGCCCCACTTTATGGGCTTTTCAACTAAGCATCTTAAAGTGCTCAACACTTGGAAGTGTGTGTCAGTTGAACCCTTTTGATTACAGCGTACGCGGTGTGCGGCGGCCATAACAGTACTGTGTGCTCCTGCTCATAAACGTATATGCTGGTAGATGTTATTAGTAACTGGTAGTAAATACACGAAATATCAATACACAGTGCTTGTTATTTCAAACCCACCTGCGTAACCACAACCACACTGTAACGTAACCAGACTGCACGGCCTACGGTTCTACGGCCGTCGCAATTATGCAGCCAAATTGTCCGCCCCCCCCCCCCCCCGGATACCTTTAGTATTCTATAGGAATCTTACTATTACTATTCTTGCTCCCGTCCAGTTCCCCTCCTCACCTCTTGCCCTCGCTCAGCTGAAGTAGAATGGGTTGCCTACTTAAACGCTCGCCGGGGTAAATGGGCCACCCTGTATATATAAAATTTGGCAACTGTTTTAACGTTAAGTATGTAGCCAGAATGGGCGGTGCCCGCATCACGCTGCACCGCCCAATTGTCCCACGGAGCTGGCAGTAGTGCCATCCTGACCGGAAAAATTTGTGCTCTTCGAATATCAAATTAGCAAAATTTGTGCTCTTTTTAATGGCCTCAAAATCTAAGGTCAAAACGGGTACCGCGCCTGTGGACGGCAGGTTAGGCCACCGCAACACACCGGCACCGCCCAATTACGCTAGAAATTTGTGCTGCACGCCATCTTTTAGTGCTAAATTTGTGATCTGACTCTGGCACATTTTCCAAATTTGTGCTCCGAATTTGGCGAGTGTTTTAACGTCAAGTTTGTAGCCAGAATGGGCGGTGCAAGCATCACGCTGCACCACCCAAATGCCCCACGGCACTGGGAGTTGTACCAATCTGACCGGCAAAATTTGTGCTCTTCAAATGTTAAATTAGCAAAATTTGTGCTAGTGTTGATGACCTCTAAATCGGAGGTCAAAACAGAGACCGCGCCTGTTCATTGCTGGATAGGCAACATCAACACACCAGCACCGCCCAATCAAGCATCAAGCCAGAAATTTGTGCTAGAGTGAGAGCACAAATTTAGCACTAAAAGATGGCACGCAGTTGCCAAATTCAGAGCACAAATTTGGAAAATGTGCCAGTCGGCTGGCACCGCCCAATTTCTTGTTTAATTTTGACCCTTGTTTTTATGAGCACAAATTCTGAAATAATGTCTAGGTGAGAGCACTAATTTAGCACAGCAGCGGATCCAGCCCGGCTGCGTCAGAGCGGCGACTGCGACAGAATCCCACCTGACTGTGTGAGAGCGAGCGAGACGCAAAGGGTGTGGGTGGGGCTCTGCGTCAGAAACAGCAGATCGCCCCTCCTTGCGTCTCGCTTGCGCTCGCACTGTCAGGTGGGATTCCGTCGCAGTCGCAGGAATCTCTAGATCCGCTGCTGAATTTAGCACTAAAAGATAGAAGGTAGCACAAATTTCTATCGGCATTGGGTGGTGCTAGGTTCATGGAGGTGCACCGGGCGGGCGAGGCGGCCAGCCTTGTGTTAGGCCGCCATCTTTACATCAGTGCTTGGCGGGTTGGCCTATCCAGTGTTTAGCAGGCGCTTTCATTAGCTGCTCCTTGGTAATGTTCATTGTGGGTGTGCAATGAGTCGGAGAACATTTTTGCACACGTGTCGGTCTGGTTGGATATTGACTATTACGTGTTTTGTAGTGGTCATCAGTTACTTGACGTTCCGACTATAATTATTGCAGGAACACCTTAACACTTTAAGTTATCCTATTTCACTACCATTCCCTTTTTTTCGGCCAATGGTAAGAATTGAGGGCAGATGCGTAGCGTATGCTTACTTTAGGTCAGCCTGTATGTGCGAATTTGTTGGACATTATACATGCTCAAACCTTTTGATCTATAGATTTTTTTCTCTCTTTTTTTTTTTTTTTTTTTTTGCCTATGTCTGGTCTTCCCTAGAAATTGCTGTTGAGGTCAGTGACGTCACGTGTATGTATATACATATATATAGCGAGTAACGATAGAGTCAAGTAAAGTCATTTGAATACAGCTCCGCTGCCATTCTCATAAGTCGGGCGCTAGCCTCGCGCCAGCTAATCCAACTAGTCTCACACGGATCTCCGCGGGATTGTTTGAAAGCAGTGAGCGTTCAAACGTTGAAGAAATGGATTGATACTCTTCTTCACTGTAAGAAAATGACGGACAGGGTACGGGAAAATTTTCCATGGAAGATGTCGTACAATGACAATCCTAGATTGTAAATGTACAAGCACTGCGTATCGACTTGGAATCGAATGACGATCAAGAGTGGGAGGTTGGACATGTACGACTCATTTTGTAAATGGTAAATTAAAAAAAATATCGTACATGTACGGAAATATTTTTCACAGTGTTTTATTTTTTCGATTTGCACAGATATCCTCTTTTTACAATTATTTAGAGGGCTGTTGGATGGAGGCAGGAGCAGGATCAAGCGCCTCTCGCGGCCAAAAGTGGCAAGTGGCAGACACGTACTGTACCACTGTACCTCTTGGTGAATAAGGGGAATAACTCGTGGTCCAAAAGACCGTGATTACTTTGTTTCTGTGGGGCGCGAGGAGAAGACGTACAACTTCGTCTACAGGTATTAATATTTGTAAAAAAAAACACAAGACAACACTTTTCAGTAAGCTGTCAGTTTTAGAATTATATCTTACGCGAAAACCAACGAGTTTCCTCACAAGGTCTGATATCGTTCCGACATTGGTCTGATATTTCATTTCTCAATGGGAGTGGTCTGTACGGATACCGCCGGCCGTCGCCGGCCGTCCGTTCATCCGTTTGTTAGCCGAAAGTGTTAGTTTAATATCTAAAAGCAGGCCTATTAGACGTTATGAGCTTATAAAATTTCGATTTGGCTTTATCCAAAAGTCTGTGCGACGTTTGGTTCTCGAGAAAGAGGCGTTTAATGAATGAAACAAGTTAAGGTTAGGTGCGGCCGCCGTACACACGTGTTCAGAAAAACGCTTTGTTTTCGAGAACCAAACGTCCAGACTATTCGATAAAATCAAATCGAAATTTTATAATCTCATAAGGTCTAATAGGCCTGATTTAGATGTGAAACTAACGCTTTCGGCTCATAAACGGACCAACGGACGGCTGCGGCCGGCGGTTTCCGTACAGGCCAGTAATGTGACAAGATAAGGGTCAATATAGTGCTGACGCATTCGTGACATACACCTTGGTGACTAATCTCTGTTACTTGGGTAGCTGCGTCCCAGGACTGCAATATGTGTTTAATATCGATGGAATGTTAAACTGTAAACTTATATGCTATATTCACTCTGCAAACTCAAGTGTCGTACAGTACTGCAGTAAAAAGTGTAGGACCAATGGTCCTGCAGTTTTTAGTGTAGGACACCCTGTGTCCTGCAGTTTTTAGTGTAGGACACC
This sequence comes from Frankliniella intonsa, assembly GCA_033675135.1. Classification (NCBI taxonomy): domain Eukaryota; kingdom Metazoa; phylum Arthropoda; class Insecta; order Thysanoptera; family Thripidae; genus Frankliniella; species Frankliniella intonsa. The sequence continues at coordinate 14,984,829 of CM066253.1, forward strand.
CTGTGTCCGACAGTTTTTAGTGCAGGACACCCTGTAGTGCAGGACACCCTGTGTCCGACAGTTTTTAGTGTAGGACAACCTGTGTCTGACCTACGGCGTCCTACACTAAAAACTGTCGGACACAGGGTGTCCTGCACTAAAAACTGTAGGACACAGGGTGTCCTACACTAAAAACTGCAGGACACAGGGTGTCCTACACTAAAAACTGCAGGACCATTGGTCCTACACTTTTTACTGCAGTACTGTACGACACTTGAGTTTGCAGAGCAGTGGAGACTTTGTTCGGCGTTTGTTCGGCGAGAAAAGGGAGACGCATGCTTACATGATGCTTATTGGCAAGCATTTTCCCACCTCTCTCTCGCCGAGCAAACATCGAGCAAACGCAGAGCAAATCCATAACTGAATCGTGTACTACGCTTGTCGTGTCCGGAATGGAGGGAATAGGGAATTCCATTGCGGAGAGTACCGGTAATCTAAGAAACGTAATCTAAGCGTTTTTTTGATTAGGTCTACATACTGTACTATGTCTGACTGAAAGTAACCGCTAATTAAAACGAGTAGTAGATGAGTGATGCCATAATCTTGTGTTGAAGGTGAAAAGGAGCATAATGGATCATCTGCGTTCATCAGAGCAGGGAAGTTCCTGCAAAGAAACTGCGGACGCAAAAACTGAATGGAAGGAGTACCTGCGAGAGGGCTGCAGGAACCACCTGCTCGCCCGCAAGCTCCTCACTCGCGAGTACCCGCCCCTGCAGCCCCTGCCCGCCGGCTCGAAGGAGGACCCGGCGTCCGCCCGCGTGCGCGGCAGGCACAAGGCGGAGGTCGAGTTCTTCGACAGCCACTCGCGGGGGGTGCGCCGCCTGATGGCGAGTGAGGTCCAGCAGCTGTTCCGGACGCCGTCGAGCCAGCCGGAGGACCCCATCGACCTGCGGGGGCAGAGCGCGCGCGTGGTCATCGCGGCCAGCAGGCTGCTCCAGGAGACGATGATCGTCCTCTCCGGCTCCTTCAACGGAGGCCCTCTGGCTCTCACCTACAGAGGCATACCGGTCGGCAGGACGAATGGCTACTGTCACTACGGCCCGCCGGTGACCTACGTGGTCGGAGATGCGCAGCAGGAGTTCACAGTGGTCACCTGCGAGCACCGCACCGAGCCGCTGCCAGTCGCCGGAGGCCAGCAGGCGACGGGGCACCTGGAGCGGCTGGGCGACTCCTTCGTCAGGTACATCGGAAACTATGAAAGCATCGTCCGCCAACTGGAAGATATTCTGACAGCTTTCGGCCAGGGGCGGACAAGAGCGGGGGCCCAAGAACACCTGGCGGATTTGTTCATCCAGTACGCCCACTCGCACCAGTTCAATGAGACCCCCGAGCTGACTCCCGAACTGAGGAGTTCCCTGTTCCGGATCTGCTTCCTCATCCTGGAGAAGGAGCAGTCGCAATGGCAGTCTGCTTGCTTTTGGTGGGGGAGATGGAAACTCGGCATGGCCGTTTCATTCGCACGTCTGATCCTTTTGTTTAAGAGGGGCCTCATAGATATCGATGACCTTTTCCGCAAATATGCTATTTACTCAAGAAAGGAACTGAAATCCAAAAGTGCAGAAGTGCAGAAAACCTGTGATGAGATTGATAAGCTTTACGAGTACTCTCTAGAACTTAAACATCTTTCCGAAGACGATGCATCGAAGCAGGCGTACGAGGACTTGGTAGCCGTGTACGGCCGAGACGAGGACTTGACCGTAGACGAGGACTTGACCGTAGACGAGGATTTGACCTCAGACCCCTAACAGAAGTTGAAATCCCAAAATTGTCCCAAAGTCCACAAAGTCCCTCGAGATCCCAAAGTCCAGATCCCCTGGAAGTCCCAAATAGTAGCATATGAGGGAGTTGGGATTTCGCAAATACCTTTTGCTGCGAAATCCCTTTTAAGTCCCTGCAGTGCCACCGCTGAATCCTTGCCGTAGAGCTGTCTAGCGGTTCTACGGCACCATTCATGGATGTAGCATACATGAAGTATATACAGAATACACTATATTACTTCTGAACATCGGAAAGCCATGTGACCTGTTAAAAATGACCTAGAATGCCTCCTTGACCATTTTTTCGAGCAGGCCAAAAAAGGCAAAGTGATCGTGATTGGAACTTCGGAGGGATTTCAAGGGGCAGGAACTTCAGAGGGATTTCAGCAAACGCCAAATCCCCTTCAAGTCCCTCAAAAACCTGAGGGACAACTTTGGTACTTCAGAGGGACAAATCTGGGACTTCAACTTCTGTTAGGGACGAGGATTCATAGCGGTCAGGTATCGACAGCCCTACTTTTATGACGTATCAGGGCACCCTGTAATCAAAAGTGTTCAACTGACACACACTTACAAGTGTTGAACGCAGTGTTGGACACATTTAGATGCTTAGTTCTGCGTACGAGGCTTAGTTCTGGCGACGCTACTGAGGTTGAGCTAATGAGAGCGCCTGCGACACACTGGATAGGCCAGCCCGTCAAGCACTCGTGTGAAGCTGGTGGCCTACCCGGAGAGCCCAGGCGCATGGGAAGCAGGAATTAAATTCGTGGTACTCAAATTTTGTGTTGTCACTTCCCGAAGAGTTCATTGTGGGGGCACCTTTTAAGACTATATATTTCATCGGGGACAATTAAAAGTCTTTAACACTTTAGTTGGACACATTTTGCTGGCCAAGATATCGGTCTAACACTTAATGCCCCACTTTATGGGCTTTTCAACTAAGCATCTTAAAGGGCTCAACACTTTGAAGTGTGTGTCAGTTGAACACTTTTGATTACAGCGTACGCGGTGTGCGGCGGCCACAACAGTACTGTGTGCTCCTGCTCATAAACGTATATGCTGGTAGATGTTATTAGTAACTGGTAGTAAATACACGAAATATCAATACACAGTGCTTGTTATTTCAAACCCACCTGCGTAACCACAACCACACTGTAACGTAACCAGACGAAAATCAACACATGCACGCGCGCGCACACACGACTCGAAGGAAACAGAGATCGAAATGGCCCCAGGGAGCCGGTGGCGGAAGACAGACAGGCAGAGGGGGAGGGTAGGTGTGGGCACATCGCGTGGCGTGGCGTGGCGTGGCGTGGCGTGGCGTGGCGTGGCGCAGCGTGGCGTGGCGAGGCGTCGCGGCGCATGCACGTCCTGCTGGCGACGCGTCCCGGCGGGCGGGGGCGGGGCGGGCTGCGGGGATCCTCAAGCCTAACCTACACTGGGCGCGTCACCCCAAACCGCTCCCACGTCTCGTAGTTGTAGGAAACGAATAATTTGGAAATCCGCGCCATGCCAATGCGCGGGCGGGGCGGGGCGGGGCGGGCCGTCCGAGGAATCAATGAGTTGTACATGAATACAGCCCCGGCGCACGCAGTCCGAGTGAATGATCGGGATGATCCCGCCGGGCCGGGCGCGCGCCAAGAGCGGAAGATAGCGGGGGCAGCGGTCTCCTCACCGGGCCGAGCGCCCGTCCCGTCCCGTCCCGTCCCGCCGCGGCCGTGGCGCCCCGCTCCCGCTCCTCGCAGTGCCCGCCCCGCCCCGCCGCGCCGAGGAGCCGAGCCGAGGCGAGCGCCCCGCTCTAGGCCTTACCGCAGTCCCGCCCCGCCATCGCGCGAGTCGAGTCGAGTCTAGTCAGTCGCTTCTTCTTTTATTATTTATTTTTTGCTGTTTACTTTTCTTCGCCGACGTCGCTGATGCCGCGCCGACGGTATTTTTTTAGTAGCGCGTTTTGCTTGCCGCGGCGCGTCGCGACCCGACCGCCCAGGGCTGCCCTGCGAGCGCCGAGGCGATACGCGCCGCTGTCCGACCGACCGAAACGATCGCAACGACAGTCGAGCCGGTGACGAACCGGGGTGCGGGTGCGTGTGTGTGTGTGTGACTGGGGGCGTGGGCAGGTGTGTGACGAACCGGGGTGCGGGACGGGCCATCCTCGCCAGTGAGCGGTCAGACGGGGAGAGCCGGGAGAGCTCCGCAGACTGCTGTCACTGGCACTCTCGGAGTACGTGAGGTGAGGTGAGGTGAGGGTGGCCAAGAACATAAGAGAAGAGCCCCCTCGGTGCCGCGCCGCGCCGCGCCGCGCCGGTGTGCGTCGCCAGGACGGCCGGGCCGGGCAGGGCCTCGCCCACCAGTGCCAGCGCCAGCCCGCCACGCCGCGCCGCGCCGGTGCCCCGCCCCTCAACTGGATACACGTGTGAACGGGGCTGCCGTGATGTCAAACACCTGAGCACGTGACGGGCGTCTGCGTCCCCTCCGCCACCAAGATGGTCGACGTGGAGGCCTTCATCCAGGAGGAGCCAGAGTGTAAGTAGCGGTGTCGGACTTATGTAACGCCGTCTGTCTGTCTGTCTGTCTGTATGTCTGTCGTTCGCACAAACGCATGTGCGTAAGTCGCTTAAGTCTTCACAACGCACGATTGCGCTGATTGCCACCCTGTGTACAGCAATCGAGCTGTGTTTTAGCCCTAATTTTGTAAATTAGAATACCAATGCTAAACGTCTGTGAAGATGCTTACGTTTTCCTGTTTTTGGATTATTTCCTTCAATTCATATTCACGTCAGGGAGTAGTGAGTAGGCATAGTACAGGTGACGGGAGGGTAGGATTGTACGTTTTTTTTGTTGTACATAATCGTTAGCATTCAGAAGGCTGGGCGACTAGCGGCCGCGCAGATGGAGGCAAAAAGTGGCTCAAAATTGGCGCATAATTAGTTCTGGCATCACAGTCACGTCAAGGCAGCGCCGACGACTATCACAACACTTCTTTAAGTTCGACAGGATTATTACGACAGTAGTTCCTGTAGTCGCTGAGCCGGGCGCCGCGGGCCGGGCCGGGCCGGGCCGGCGCGGGGACGGGTTTGCAGCGTGGCTAAGTAGGACCCCAACTTCCTCTGGCTGTCCTCGACCTTCGCGTTGCGTTCCCCTCGACGTGCCCCACCACAGCTATAGCCGTGCAAGAGGTACACCGGTGTGCCTCTCCGACTGCAGGGAGAAGACGGGACGCCATTTGCTCATCTTGTCCTTCGATCAGCGGTAGTACCACCCAGCTAGGTACTGTGCAGTGTGGTCTGTGGACAGGATAGAGCCGCACCCAGCCGAGCAGAGCAGAGCAGCCAGCGCACTGCACTGCAGTACACTGCCGCTCTTGTGTATGAGATTAACCCTCGGCTCAGGCTTTTTCTTCCGGACCACAAGTCCTCTGCTCTGCAGGGTGTGGGCCTCACCAGCCGGACCGGAAGCCGCCCTGCCCCGCCCCGCCGCCCCGCCCCGCCCCGCCCCGCCCCGCTCTGCCCCGCCCTGCCCCGCCCCGCCCCGCCCCGCCCCGCCCCGCCCCGCTCTGCCACGCCGCGCCGCGCCACGCCTGCATTTGCATTATTAATAGAAGTGACAGTGATGCCGAGTGAGAGGGCGGCCGAATGAGATGGAGAGAGGGGCATATCGACTGATGATTTACTGAAAGTTTTGTTCAGACAAGCAGGCCTGACTGAAACTGCCGACACAAAACCGCGATACATCTATTTTTTCCTCCAAGAGTGCATCACAAGAAATCTGAAGTTTGTAGACAGTACCTGCCTCTTTAAGATACAGCCGAAAGGAACTTTGGCACGAATGGTAGAAGGCTGACGGGGCGGGGCGGGGCGGGGCAAGGTTGTACAGTACAGCCGTGCCGCACCATCAGCGCCCTGCTTGCCTGCGCTGCGCTCGCCGTCTCGGACCGCGAGATCTGTGTCCCAGCAAACACACGCGCCAGGCCAGGCGGCGCCCGGGCCAGGCCGGGTAGGCCCGGCCGGGAGCAAGTCAGCTGCTGGCATTCTTCGACCGACGTTCTGTCAGATAAAATCTCATAGAGTTATTTTCAAATGAAACAAAACATACATGGAACAGCAACTTGATTTTGTGCGCATAATATCGTTTCAAAAGTATGAGTGGGCACATTATACCGAGTATAGGCAATGCACACCATATCGATTGCGCTCCACGAGCGCTACGAGCGCTCCTCCTCGCACCCCGGGGCGCAGCCGTCTGCTTCGTGAGGTTGTCACCGGCAGCAGGGTGCTTCCAGTCCACCCTTCTCAGGGAAGAGGGGAGGGGGAGGGGGCTCAACCAACATCCTTATCTCAATTTTCCCGATAAGGATATGGATAGTTTCCGATAAAAAGCTGTTCTGCTGAACCGGTTCCAATCTCGAGGCCAGTGCTGTCAAACGCGACCAGCGGCCAAAGGGATACACATCGCAGGTGGGCAACATTACGCCTTTCTTGAAGCGTACTGGCGCCTATGCCTTTCTTGAAGCGTACAGGAGCATATCCGACCTGACCGCTCCTATCTAAAGGCATGGGGAAGTTTCCTCAGTACGCTTCAATGTTACGCCTTAGTGTTACCAGTGTGGTGGTGGTATTTATCGCTTCGACTTTGAGCGAAAATCCTTCCCATGTCCCCTGTCCGGGGCGAAAATAAAAACGCGTCCACCCTTCCACGATTGCAGGACGAAAATAACTAACGCTGCGCGACTTTGCAAGGTTTCCTTCGGGCCACCATCCTAGTCACCTCTACCCCCCTCCCCCTCCCCCTCCACGTTCGCCGTCCGTCTGTGTGGGCGCGCGCGCTCCTTACTGCAGGCGCGGTTTTAAGTCCGACTGACGGGAGGGGCGATGTGCTGTGGGTTGCCTACATACAGGGGTTTTTGCAATTCATTTTGCCTACCTTTCAGGCGGTTTTCAGACCTGACGGGGGGGGGGGGGGGGGGATCGCCCCATCGCCCCTCCCCCGTAAAACCGCGCCTGCCTTACTGTGTATCGTCATCAGAACACATCAGCGCTCGCTTATGGGGGGCTAGGGGGTCGCTCGCCCTCCAACAACGACCACCTCCTCGCAGGAAGGGGGTTGTCTTGTGCTGACTGGTGACCTGACCGCTCCATCCCCTCAAACCGCCACAAACTCTGCCCACAAAGGCGCGTGCGCGGTCGAAAATAAAACAAATGTATGAGCGCCACGCTTCGCCACGCCAGGCTAATACTTTTGGTCGCTAGATGACCGCTACTTTCTTCGCGGTGGCGCACTAATGAGCGGATGTGCGAGGACCCGCCACTCACCTCCTCTCCCCCGCGGGGGCGTGGCGTGTCCCGGGTCCCTGGGCCGCATCACACCGCTCTGTTACGATCCATTCTGGTTGTGCGGGGTGACGCGCGTCCCGACTCCCTCCATACCCACCCCGCCCCGCCGGCCTGGAGATTACGCGCGGTCCCACAGCCGACTGACTCCCAAGTCCCAAGATCGCCATCGCCCTGTCCTTGTCGCACTACGAGTGTGAAGTTGGCCACCAAAAAAGTGGCCACCAGAAGCCAGCTTACTCGGCATTCACTATACGTTATAGGTTCCTCAGCCAGCCACCAGCCACCAGCCACCAGCCACCAGCCACCAGCCTACTTTAGAGGCGGAGACCTTTCTGCGCTGACCTCTCAGAGGCGAGCCGGGGGTCCTAAAGTGTTGTCCGGTCACAGGACCACCCGTGCCGGCCACCGGAAGTCACCTGCGACGCCCAGGCAGAAAAGTCTCGGGCCTCAAAGATGGCCACCGTCGCTACGAGAAGGCGACTCGTGCTGCGGACGGCCTACTTTAGAGGCGGAGACCTTTTTGCGCTGACCTCTCAGAGGCGAGCCGGGGGTCCTAAAGTGTTGTCCGGTCACAGGACCACCCGACCCGGCCACCGGAAGTCACCTGCGACCCCCAGGCAGAAAAGTCTCGGGCCTCAAAGATGGCCACCGTCGCTACGAGAAGGCGACTCGTGCTGCGGACGGCCTACTTTAGAGGCGGAGACCTTTTTGCGCTGACCTCTCAGAGGCAAGCCGGGGGTCCTAAAGTGTTGTCCGGTCACAGGACCACCCGACCCGGCCACCGGAAGTCACCTGCGACGCCCAGGCAGAAAAGTCTCGGGCCTCAAAGATGGCCGCCGTCGCTACGAGAAGTGTTTTTCGTCTATGTCCCAAGCTCGGTACACTCTGATAGACTCTTGTGACCCGTAGCGCTTGTGATCTGTAGACCTCGTGAGCCACTTCCTCTAGTCAGAGTGTACCGAGCTTGGGACATAGACGAAAAACACTACTTGGTGCCCTTTGCCCGAGCGAAATTTTTCTAAGTGTCGGCTCGAAAAATTTCTCCCACAAGATATACACTTTTCTGGGCGTTTTGAAGCCTGGGTAACAACATATCGAGAGCTGGTGGAAAGTTTTTTCAGTTCCATTCAAAGACTTAGACGAAAAGCACTACTTGGTGCGAAATTTTTCTAAGTGTCGGCTCGAAAAATTTCTCCCACGAGATACACTTTTCTGGGCGTTTTGAAGCCTAGTTAACAACATATCGAAAGCAAACAAAACCATTCGAGATTAAACTTGAAAGAAATACGTACGTAAACCGAAAAAAAATGGGGATGACCTACCCATCCCTTGAAGGGACCCCACGGGCTTAACTTCGGAGTTCAGATGGGATCCGGTGTTTCCCCGACGAGTAAGATACTCAGGGCAACCGCCTTGCCGCGAGCTACGGAGAACGGTGGGTAGGTAGATATATCTCTGGTCGTACGGTGGTTAGCCGAACTGCCCTGTCCCCAGGACGTGGAATAGCTATTTTTGGAGCCAGATTCTAGGACTTATGACCCCACGACCGACCACCAGTCGTGGGCACGGGATTGAACCCATGTGCCGAGTCTCACAGACACCCCACGGCTTTCGCGGCACTAAGACCACTAGACCGTCGGCTATTCCATGAGAAGGCTCGGTTGAAATGGGGGGTTTGAATTCCACTCCGTGTAGTTGTTGTCCTCAGAAAAATTAAATTTTCGGCTAAGATTCGAACCTTCGTTCTGCCACTCTCCGGGCAGCCGCTATGCCGGCACGCCTACGCCGTTACGGTATGCGAAGCCGGACAACTAGGAGTCATGCTGCGCGAGAAGCCACAGTCACCGAAGAAACGAGCCCGGTGTCATCAGTGCGCCTGCTCTCCATAACCTGGAAGGCCGGCCCCGTAGCGTCAATGGTACCGACACTGCTCATGGCAGTGGAGGGCAATGGTTCAAACGCTGCGTAATTTTTTTTTTTTTTTTTAAATTGTTCTTTCCAGCTATACCGTCCTTGTGACTCGGGCAACTGCAAAATGGCACAGCGACAAAATTTTAAGTCAAATGCCATTTGACTGTGTAGCGCTACTCCCACACTGGAAACCCAAGTGTGTGAATGTCGCACACTTGTAGGTGTGCGAGGATTAGTTCGTACACTTGGCCACGCACGTTTGTGTGGCCAAGTGTACGAATGAACCCTCGCACACCTACAAGTGTGCGACATTCACACACATGGGTTTCCAGTGCAAGTGCGGCAGTGGCGTCTGGCGCGGAGGATAGCGTATGGCCCGTGCCCGTGTGCCGCGGTCCATACCGAGACCGAGCGAGGCTTGCCGCCTAAATCTGTCAAGGCTCGTGCTAGTGCACCGCACCACACCACACGGCTGCCGATGGGCGGCTCGAGTGGTTGACAGACGAGCACACATTCCTTCGACACTGCGTTCTAATGGGAGGGGCGACGCGGCCCCTTACCCCCACCCTTCCCCCTTCACCCTCCCCCGTCCCCCTCCCACCCCTCCCTCGCGGGGTCGTGGCCGCGCTGCATGCTGCCGCAGCATTTCGGGACCGTTCTACAAACTACACTGTGTGAGCTTGTCGGAAATGTAGAACGTATATATTTGGGGGGGGGGGGGGGGACTAGCTACTCCTGTCGCTTAGTTGACATGCAGTTCTTTCTCTGTATACCATCAATCAGCATGTTTTAATGGACAACGGCGAGGAATCCTTGTTTTCGTGTTAAATGTACCATCTGCTAAAAATGAAGTTGAAGTTGAACTCGCCCTAGGTAAGGCTTAGTATGAATACAGAAGAAATGGAAAAGAGAGGCTCGAAAAAGAGTGCACAAACAAATGCCGCCTTAATTCGACGAAGAAGTGATGTCCCATCATGCTGATCGAAAGAGGGCTGTATATATTGCACCATGATTTGAAGTCTTCACTCTCCACTTCACTTCGCGCCATTATGGGCATGACGGCTGAGACCTTCGCTGCCAGTGGAGGGAAGGGGGAGAGGGGGGGGGGAGGAGCGAGTAGGCCGCCTTGGAGCGTATGCAACCAATCCTGCGCCAGTGCCACATTGGACGCTGCGCCACAGGGATTTCTTATGACGAGAACGAACTTGTAGGAGGAAATGTGGCAAGTGCAAAAATACCCAAGTTCCTTTTAAAAATTCAGAATCATAGTATTTTGAAGTTTGCCCCTGAATGTAACCCGGTGCGATTCCTCCCCCCCGACCATAATTACGCCCTTGACATCAAAGACAAGCCGCACAAGTGCCTGCATGACTCCCCCTGGTCTGGGGCGGGGCGGGGCTCGGGGTGGATCGAGATGTCACGCGGGTTGCCTCGCGCTGGGCTTCTGACCCGCTGACGCTGCCCGTGCCCAGTGCTCACGGCAGCGGCGCGCCGTGGAAGCCGTGCAGGTAGGCAACCCTCCTGCACCCGGGCATGCGGTACAGCATACCCAGAACGGGGTTTGTGGCGTGGCGGCCGCCGAGCTCCGAGCACGCACCACCCAGTGCCCATCACAATGTGTACTATGCGCCAAAAAATTGTACTGCTCAATTTGCACTTTCACCCTATCTTCCATACTTCCGGTTAGAATGCACTGCTTAATTCTCCAAGCGCTACGGCAATCGGGCGGTGAACGACAAGCCCGCACCGCCCAATATAGATTTGAGTTAGCATCGCTACTGTCTTAGTACAAGTTCTCAAACTATGGGTGAAAGTACAAATTCAGTGCAAATTTTTGGCGGATAGTACAAATTTTGATGGGCACTGGGCGGTGCGCGCTGACGGAGCTGCCGGCTGCCGGGCACCTGCGGCCACCTGCGGCCACCTGCCCACCACCAAGTTGGTGTCACCAACGAACGCGCTCCAGTCACTGGGGGTATCGCATAGTCCGACCCGACCGCTGCTGCATCTCATACGGTTCGGCTGGACCACAGCGGAGAAGTGGAGGAGGCGGGAGAAGGAGGGAGGATGGGGGAGGAGGAGGGAGGAGGAGGAGGGAGGAGAAGGAGGGAGGAGGAGGGGGGTGGCGCGGCTCCGGCGCCTCGCAGCGCGGCTGCGGCCGCGAGCCTCTGCAGTGTGGCTGCCACCGCGCCGCGGCTGCAGCGGCTCGGCTCGGCTGCGTCTAGTCTAGTCCCCGTGCTGAGGCCAGGCCAGGCCAGGCGGCCGCGCAGCGCCGCGACACCCTCCGACCCGACCCGCGACACCCTCCGACCCGACCCGCGACACCTTCCGACCCGACCCGCGACACCCTCCGACCCGACCCGCGACACCCTCCGACCCGACCCGCGACACCCTCCGACCCGACCCGCGACACCTTCCGACCCGACCCGCGACACCCTCCGACCCGACCCGCGACACCCTCCGACCCGACCCGCGACACCTTCCGACCCGACCCGCGACACCCTCCGACCCCACCCGACCCGTGACACGCTGCGAGAAACGAAACGCACCCCGTGCCGCCGGCCGGCACACCGGCACACCCTCGACGGGGTCCCCGCGGTGCGCGACGTGGTGGACGACGACGCGGGTGACGCGGCCGCGGACCCCCGTCATTTGCTTCCCGAGAAAGGCTTCTCGCCGGGCAGCAAGCACTCTCCGCGGAAGCTCTTAACTAATTATGACCAGTGGTTAATTGTACTTTTCTAAGAAACCAATCCGGCTTGCCGTTGCGCCCTCGCCCACTCGGTGCCGAAGGCCCGGTCGGTCTAGCCCGGCCGCCCCTGCCCTGCCCGGCCCAGCCCGTCCTAGCCCGCCCGGTGCTGCTGTGGCCGCGCTGGCTCTCTCCTCTCCCCGCCGCCCGCCTACGCCCGTCCCGCCTTTTTCTCCGCGCTGCGTTGCACCAGTGTGAGCCGAGCCGCCTCGCTAAAGTGCATGCATTCCGAACACTATGAGAGGCTGCCCATGAACTGCGCGCCGCGCGTCAGAGAGCCATCCGTGTGTTGTACCGCGACCACAACAAGCTGTGCGCGCCTGGACCTGGACCTGGACCTGGACTTGGACTCGACCTCCTGCAAGCAGCCCCACGGCGCTCGTGGGCAGGATGCCCTAGCCCCTGTCGCGACAGTGTCGCCCAAAGTTCACCGAGTTCCTCGTGAGGCCGCCACAGGCCGCGCCGCCACCGCCGCCAACAACGACCGGCCCGGCCCCTACGCCTCACTCAATTGGTGCGCGGGAGCCGAAAGCCATCAGCTGCCGCGGGCGTGGCGGGGCGTGGCGGGGCGTGGCGGGGCGTCCATCGCAGGCAGAGGCATTGCCCCGACAACAACTAGCGTTCGCCTTTGGTACGGATCGCGACGCCGAGCGCAGCGCGTCTTCATTGATTGACGTCGCCCTTCTTCGCCTGGACCCGGCCGGCCGGGGAGGAGGATGCGCGGGGGCCCCTAGCCTCGCCACGAGGGGCTTCCTGCCTGCGCCGCCAGGCCCGGCCGTCGGAGGCGTCGCGACGCCCATCGCGTGGCGCCGGTCGCGCCGGCGTTGGTATAGGCGCGTGACGGCGCTGCGCGGCGCGGCGCTCGCGGGCTCGGCTCGCCCCCGGGCCGCTGTCTAATAGCCGCGGGTGACTAGACCGCCCCGGCCCGGCCGTCACACCGCGCCATGGCCGGCCGCGGCCGACCCCCGCCGTCGCCGCGGAGGCGTCGCCCCTCGCCGCGGACCCCGTCCCCACGCGGGCCCCGCCAGCACCACCGCCACCTGGAGGACGTGGTGCAGTCCATGGGGGCGCAGTGGACCAGTGAGTTTGTCGCTCGTGTGGGTGACGTGCGATACCCCCCCCCCCCCACACACACACAGGGGTCGGAGGGTGTATGTAAATTGTCCGACCTATCTTTGTCCGACCTTGCGATTACCCCGAAATCCGAGAGAGTGCTGTCCGACCTGGATTTTGTCCGACCTTGTTTACACGGGTAAATTGGAGAAGGAATACGTAACATAGAGCATCAGGCCGAAAAATTGTACGTCCCAGCAGACGATCCTCTTGATTCTTGTGATGGATCGAGAGCCCCCCGCCCCGCCCCCCGCCCTGACCCGACCAGGCTCAGTAACAGCTTTCAGATCTGCAAAATTCGTCAAAAATTATACAATTATAATCACGGGAAAGTCTCTTTTTCGTCACGTTAGCTGCTTTCATTGCCAAAATGGCAGGAAGCGCATCCGCTCAAATCCGAAATTTTTAATGCATCAGTAACGAGTGTGGTTTGGTTGGATTGAAGTTGGCAGCCCTGCAGTTACGGTTGCAGGGGCAGTTTGAAATGAACAGCGATCAGTGTCGCCTTGTCTCGTTCGGTACGGCGTTTTTATTCGTTTTCGCGGTTTGAACAAAACTTTTAGCATCTGTGCAAAGTATCGGCGTGAACATAAGATATTCAAGTAGTTTCAGATTAGACTATTCTTCGGCAAAAGTCATAAATCGGGACTGTGTTTGATGTCAAGATCGCAAATAAGATGGCCCACGTCATACCGCTGGTAACCTATCAGCTTCCATTTTGTGGATAACGTAGACCGGATAAACGTCTCCGGGGGCTCTGCTGGTAAGTGTTTCAGCTCGACGGTCTTGTTCAATGTTAGTCATCCTAGGCAAACATCGCAATTATTGCGGCTGTCACTATATCCTTGGTGGGACAAAATCCAGGTCGGACAGCGCTTTTTCGGATTTCGGGGAAATTGCCAGGTCGTACAAAGATAGGTCGGACAATCTAGCTGCACCGGGGCCGGACCGGACGCCCAGTTCTCCTCAGAAAAGATTGTCCATTGACCCTGAAACAACTCCACACTCTAAAAATCTTTATGTGATTTTCACTGTAAGCTACGGTGAACCCTGCATCACCGTAGCTTACTGTGACATTCACCGTAGCTTACGGTGAAAATTCACCGTAGCTTACAGTGAAAATCACCGTAAGGTTTTATTAGTGCATTTTGTTGCCTCTTCCACGTCGCATTGCTTTCTGACCTGCTCGTCGCAGCAGCAGCACAGCACACCTACGCCTTGATGATCGCCTTGATATTACTAGCGGCGCAGCACATGGGGGTCGGGGGTGGGGGCTTAATCGGCCCAACGCCAAGCGGGCTGTCTGCATGAGTCTGCGAGCGCGAGCGCTCGGGACCTGGGCTGGGGTCGGTGCCGATGGGGACGATACCACTCCCTTTCATCTGTTCCGCACAGAGTTCTCACCCTGTGGTGTGGGCGCAGAGCGCCTGCTGGGTAGGCAGCCAGCGCTGCGTGACAGTGAAAGTACCCCGCAACGTCAGCGACGATGGGCGCCTGACCGTCCGGCCGGTCACATGAGATAAAGTAGGAGACGCAGGGGCGTTTACTATTTGTCCATGTTTGGACATGACAGATGACAATAGACATCACAACTTACACGTTATCTGTCAAACGAGGTGACTCCCGGGCCTCCCGGGTTGCCGAAGACAGATGCCTAGGAAAGTTACTTGTTTGTCTGTCAAATATACTATCCGTCTACGCGTTTCAACGCGTTTTTTTTCTTTCGGTCGCTTGTTATTTATCGAGTGGCATCTGCACCAGGGGTTTAAATCCCGAATAAAATTCAATTTGTTTCAGTTCTTAATACAACATGGCTCTCCCACTCCTGGTGCCAACATTGGCATTTGGAGATCCTTGTGTTCTGTAACTTTTAGCTCTCAGCTCAGAGCGAGTATAAACGCAGATGAAGAAATATTTGCTGTAAAATTTTAATTAAACGAAAGTCGTTTTTTGGCTTCTATGTAATTTTTTGCCTCTGTCTCCGCATAACTGACGGGGAAACTTTAAGTTGCTGCGTTACCCCTTGTGTATGAGTGTGTATGTGTGTGTTGTTTATGCTTTCGTGTGTATATTTCGCCTTGCCGGTGTTTTTAGTTACATGTTTCGAAGTAATTTACTCAAATCGTCTAGAGCCTAGTTTGCCATGTTTACGAGGAACCAATAAATTTAATGATTTGGCCTAAGGTGATGGTTTTAAACCAGTCACAACGTAGTGTTGTGCTTAACTGCTTAACTTAAGCACAGGAGCTTAAGATTAAGCAGATGATAAATTTTACTTTTTGGGCCGCACATGCTCTGTAAACACATCGATGGAGGGTGTTTACATCGGTAAGTCTCCAGAAAAGAATTTTTCCTGTAGGACCTACAAGTAGCTGTCTTTCAATTCAGACTGATACCTTTGTTTACATAGCTGCTGGAGCACCTGTTGAACCGTTCACACCCACGTACACAGTTTGGCACCTTGTAGGTGTACTCTCAAATCTCTCCGTTATCATTATCGACTTTCGGAGACTATACAAATATGTGTTTATTGAAAAACAAGAAAAATTGTTGCTGCTTTTGTTATCCGGTACCAATCTGTTTTGAATATTGGGGTCATACATAACCTCAACACGTTCTGAAGTTTAAGGTCGGCTAACTCACAACCCAAGAATCATCCTTCGTATAGTATCATTTTAACCATTTGTCGTAGAATTGCTTTCCCGGTTCAGGAAAATTGACGTATTGTTGCTGTCTTTGATTGCGTCGTGACCTTCTTTACAGTCAATTTTGACAGATCTGTGCATCATTTGACAGGTATCATACATAGTTTTAGAAAACAGCAGACCTGGGTATTGTTTCTATGAGGTGATTCTAGATTAAATATCACTCCCTTGTAACAAACAATATTTCTATTTTTCCTTCTGGTCTGTCTGGTCTGGTGGGAGACCCTCATAAGATTCATTTGGCATTGGTTAGTTTTTGGCAGAGCTTTTATGAGTACAATTAATTATTTTATACTAAGATTACCCATGAATACAATTAAGTTCATTCTGTACAAGGCATACCTGGGGTACTATAATAAATAAATTGAATCATGAATGTGATTTTGACAAGAACTATTTTTATGTTTCAGATGAGAGGGAGGATGTACAGAAGAAAACCTTTGCAAAATGGATCAATTCTCAGCTAGCTAAAGTACGTATCATTTCAACAATCTCCTTTGAAACCTTGCCTGGTCTACGCAATTTAAGAAAGTTTCTTATAAGCTATTTGTGTATTTCAGCGGAACCTTCAACCAATCTCTGATCTTTTTCAAGACCTGCAAGATGGCAATCATCTCCTCACTCTCTTGGAAATTCTTACAGGGAAAGAATATGTAGGTTTTTGTTTATGTGATTCTTGTGTTTGTTTCTCATGACCTTTTTTTTTCTTTCTGTCATAATAACAACTTTTGTATCTCTAGAAACGCGAGAAGGGGAAAATGCGAGTCCATCATTTAAATAATGTCAACAAAGCACTTCAAATTCTAGAACAAAATAATGTAAGTGTTCAGTACTTAAAAATCCATTTGATTCACTGCAAACAGGTAGATTTAATTTCATCAAATACTGTTCCAGGTTAAATTAGTTAACATCAGCAGCAATGATATTGTTGACGGCAGCACGAAACTCACCCTGGGGCTGGTTTGGAGTATCATTTTACATTGGCAGGTTTGTAGAAACTTTTCATTGCTTTGTATTTTTCTGTTCTCTATGTGCACTTCTTCTCATTTAAACATTTTGTCATCTCCTCACTATTTTAGGTCCACTACCATTTAAAAGACCTCATGTCAGAACTTCAGCAGACCAATTTGGAGAAAACACTTTTAGCCTGGTGTAGACAAAATACCCAAAACTATCCTGGTGTCGACATAAAAAATTTTAGCACATCATGGTCAGATGGATTAGCTTTCAATGCTCTAGTACATCGATGGCACTCGGAACTTTTTCAGTTTCCTACTGTTGTCAAGATGCACCCTAACGCTCGACTCGAGCATGCTTTTCGTTTGGCTCAGGAATTACATGGCATTGAACGGCTGCTGGATCCTGAAGGTAGGGTTCCCTGCAAATTGATAAATATTAATAACCATCATTTGTATATCTAATGTTATCTCTTTCTCTTTCTTTTTGTTACATTTACAGATGTTAACACTTCTCAACCAGATAAGAAATCAATAATGATGTATGTCATGTGTCTTTTTCAATCCTTACCTCATTCTGAGATGGATGCAAACTGCCTTGACTTTTCAATTCACTCGGACAACAGCTCAATTTCATCACCTGTAGTTGAAACAAGATCACTGGATGCCTTTGTTCGTATTACTTTTCCTTTGATTTCCTTGTACATTGTTGGTGGATGGTTCTGTTCTTTTTATGGTGATTTCTTGTTTATACAGAGTGCTGGAATGCTAGGCATTCCCACATCTCGGCCACTTAGTATGGCCACTAATGTGTCTGTGGAGCTGTCAGGTTATCAACGGGCCCTGGAAGATGTTCTAACGTGGCTTTTGGAAGCTGAGGACAGACTGACCAATGCCCCAAAAGTAGAAGGACCACTACATGGAATAAAGGAACAATTCCACACCCATGAAGTGAGAATAAATTTCAGTGTTTCATTCTATTGGTTTCATTTTATGTCTCATCTTGTAAAATGTTATTCAATATATTTGCAGCAATTTTTGTTAGAGCTTGCCAGACACCAAAGTGATGTTCGATCGGTTTTGGAGGAGGGTACACACATTATTCATGAAGGTGGGCTTTCACGAGATGAGGAGGATGAAGTTCGAATCCAAATGAAATTACTGAACACTAGATGGGAGGAACTGCGTGTCAAGGCTATGGAACGCCAGACAAAGTAAGAATTTCTATAAACTGTTATCTAAAGCTAAGTTTTATGTCACACAAAACATGATTTATTTACTGTATTTTTTTAGAATTCATGAAGTTTTGATGCAAAAGCAGCAGGAAGAGTTAGACCATTTCAGACAGTGGTTGACTGTGACTGAAGATAGAATATCACGAATGGCCAAAATTGGACCCACCTTTGCTGATCTGGTCAGGCAGGTTGAGCAGCACCCACTGCTATGTGCTGATCTTGAAAAGCAGGAGACCTCAGTTGCCAGTTTATCAGAAATGGTGATTGTTGTAGATGACAACAACCCAGATAGTGGTAAGTGATGTGTGATTTGTCTCTGTTTATGAATTGTACTGTACTTATAAGTACAACTTGTGATAACACTGTCTTCAGAGGGAGAGTCACACATGGAAGACCAACTCACTGCTCTGAATGAGCGTTGGGCACATATCCAGAAATGGACTCAAGAAAGGTGGCTGCGTTTAAAAGAACTGAATAATTCTTGGGCAGACATTTCCGGAAGATGTGTTTTCCTACAAGTCTGGCTTGATTCAAAAGAAAAGCTTTTGAAAGGAATGGAGGCAGATCCTGCTCTTGAAATTGGACAGGTACATGGGAAAATAGTTATAGTATAATTTTTGTAATACGTAATCAAAATAATCATAAATCTGTGTTAGTGCTATACGTCTTTGTCAAATGTTTCAATTGAAAAAAAAAAAAAATACTTTTGTTGTACAGGTTTTGGAAAGAATCAAAACTCTTCAAACAACTAGGCGAGAGATGGATGGACAACAATCTGCTTTAGAATATCTACAAGAAGAGACTTCACAGCTGGATTCAAAAGTATCTCCAGGCTGGACATCTGAGATCCAGGAGAAAATTGAAACAATTCAGGACAAATGGGAAGCTTTGTCCCAAATCATTGAAGTACAGGCTCAAAGGGTAGGTGTCTCTATTGTTAAACTACGACGTAAGTAACTAGTAAAAATGTGTAGAATGTGCTTTATTAAAAATACTCATATTTTTGGGGGATCTTCTTTAGATTTGTGATTCTGGCTTTGACTTCAATCTATACGGTGGAACAGCAGAAGATAGAGATAAAGACACTAGTGCTGCAAGTGAGCCAAAGAGACGTCGAACTGGTACTGTGAAGAGAGTAAAGTTTGAATCAGCTTTGGATCAGCTAGCCACATTCATGGAGAGAACAGAGAATCTTCTGGAACAAGTAACAAATTGTATTCGAAATGTTGCCCCTGAGCTGCGCCAAAAATTGGATGAAACAGCTGAAGAAATATCTGCTCGACAATCCGATCTTCAGAAATTAATTAGATTAGGTCAAGAGCTCACCATAGAAATGCAAGCTGATGGTGCCGATGATATGTCTGTTTATAATGAGCAACAAAAATGGATGGATGCTGAACAGCATCTCATTCAGTTGTCCTCTAAAGTACATTCAGCATGTCAGGCTGCCCAATACCACCAAGATGTGGCAACTGTTGTTAGTGAGCTGTCAGCCATCTCAGGTTTATTGGATGGACACCACAAGTGGCTAGAGAAAACAGAAACCTCACCTAAGGCAAGCTCTCCGTCAGTTTTGGCTGATCAAATTAGAGTCAAGTTGAAATCAATGCGGTCACAAGATGATCGCTTGGCAAGGCTCAAAGTACTTGCTCAAAGGATATCAGAAAATGATCAAACCGACAGACAACTTGCCTCAGATGTATTCCAGCTCGGAGAGAAATGGATGCTTTTACAGCAACGGTAATTTTCCCAACCTATGTGTTTGTTTTTCTACTCACCCATTTTGGATTTTTCTTTTATATGTACTTTTTCAATGCTTTCAGATATGTTGATCATCAAACAAAGTTAAGTGGAGGAGGAAATGTTGTTGTAGAGAAGGAAGACTCAGCTGATGTCGTCAAGCAAGTGAAAGAGCTTTCTCCAGCAATAAAAGTACTTACAGAATGGGTGAATTCAACTGAAAGTAATCTTCTTTCTGATCATGTTGTGCTGGCTGAACTTCCTGTAATGGAGCTACAGCTTAAGCGATTCCAGGTGAACTTTATTTCTTAGAAAATTTAGGGATTGTTCACTACATAATATTGATAACAGAAGTTAATAAAATTTTGATACTTTTTACACAGCTTCTTGAGGAGCAACTCAAGCACAACGAAGAAGAAATTGAAAAGTTATGTTCTGAGGTAGATGGTCAAGATTTGTTAGAACTGAGTACCCACTGCAGTGACATTAAAGCCATTCTTCATGAACGTCAAACTAAATTGAAACCTTGTAAGTATACCTTCAAAGTACCATTCTAATTGTTTATGTCATGTTGTTATTTCCTATGTATATGGCCCCTATATGGCACCATGACAGTTATTATTTTTATTACAGTATTATTATAAATTCTTGTATAAATAAAATTTGTTTATATCTTTTTTAGATATTGCCACAATGCTCCAGTTCTCAGAGGAGGTAGCAGGTTTGACTGCTTGGCTTCAAGATGTTGAAACTTTTTTGAAAGCTGAACAGCAGTTGCCTGTTGGTGACTTGGAAACCTTAGAAGCTCAGCTTGAGCAGTCTAATGTATGTATTGAGTTTGTTTAGAATGCTTACCAATTTTGCTGAAGCAAAAAAGCAGTTTTTACTCAATTGTTGTGATTTGTAGGCACTGCAGGATGACATTGAAACTCTAGAGCGTAATGTTCAGAATATAACCGTTTCTCTTACCAAGTTGAAGGAGCACGCTTCTGAGTCCTTTGGAGGAAATTTGATTTCTCAACATGAAGCTCTCATGAACAAATGGGAAAAAGCAGTTGAGAGTGCAAAGAAACATAATTCTGGCTTAAAAGCAGCACATCAAAAGAGCCAAGCAGTAAGTGCCATGTATAATGTAAAGTTTAAAAGCTTCATAATGTGGGGTCTGTTTTTTTTTGAACTGTAATAAATTTTCTTCCCCCCCCGCCCCCCTTTTTTTTAAAATTTTTTTTTTTAATTTACTTATTTTCAAGGTGAACAAAGGCCTAGAAGAGTTCTCAAGCTGGCTTACAGACCTTGAGAAAGAAATTCCAAAATTCGGTACTGCGTCATCATCTGCAGAGTTATTCCAACTGAAAGGAAAATATCAGTCTTTAAAACAGAAAGTTGATGATCGCACAGAAGCATTTAGGCAACTAAATGAAATTGGTACAATTAATATCCTTGTCTAACATTTGCATAGTTTTTTTGTCAGTCTATTTTGATTGTTTCTATAATCCCCTGTTACTGATTTTCACTTTAGGTAATGACCTCATGCTGAGCGGTGAAGGGCCCTCAGTTCAAGAATTAGCTAGGCGTATCACTCAATTGAATGCTAAATGGAGCGAGGTCATTGATGTTATTTTTGAAAAGTATCGTGTTCTTCAGGATGCTTCCCATCAATATGGCGAATTTAAAGGTAATTAGATGGAATTTTAGATGTTGTATTAATATGGCCATTTAAAATCACCCCTCAAACATTCTCCTTTGTAGCCCTTGTAGCACAGGAGATGGATTGGCTTGATAAATTAGAAAAACGACTTCGAAAGTCACCTAAATCAGCTGCCGATGCAGAGGAAATCTCAGAGGAACTTGATGTATGTAACCCGATATTTTTATACAATTTTTTCTCTGGTTTTGGGCTCACACTGCTTTGGAACTATCTCCCATCTTTTGCTTCTCATTAAATTGGATTAAGGAATTTTCTTTACTTTGAAAGAGGAGTAATGCTAATTAAAAAGCTTTCCTAATTATGTCAGCAATAATAACTTTGCTGTGAGTCTTCTTATATCTCTCTTTGCAAGAGCTATTGTGGGCATTGCAAAGCGCTGTGCTCTGTCCCAAGTTTTCTGTGTGGAATCGTTGCCTATGTATTTCCAGGATTTAGAAAATTACATTCGCAATCACCCGGATGCAAGATTGACTCGTATTCAAGAAATTGGTGAAGCGTTGGAGAATGGTGGAGTTATGTCTGAAATGGTGAAGGCTGAAGTTGCTGCAGCCACTAATCGCTGGAATCTACTAAGTCAACAGGTAAGTTAACTGTCATCACAAGTCCTTTTTCTCTTGGGTCTGATGAAAGTTACTTTAGTTTTGAGGTCATTCATTTGCAATATGAGAGGTGATGGGTGGCATGTTGTTTCAAAATTTTCTTTACTTACTGAATTGCCACAAATGCGGCATGTGATGGCCAGGACGTCCTTTGGGTGGGTTGCATGGCATCGGTATGGGAATTTTGCAGATCCATGGACATTTTGATCTAAGGAAAGCTGTTCCATGGGTCATGGTAGTGACCAATTGTCTTCATATTATAATTCAGGTTTGCTGCTGCCATCCCTAATAACTCTTCAGAAAAACATGCCATAGAATAGATGCTAAATCATATAAACTTATTTTTGATACTTTGTTTGGCTTACCTACATGTTTTGTATGTATTATTGTAGAAGGTCTCCCTCCTCTAGACAGTAGATTGCTTTTTAATGTTCAACCACCTTCTACCTCTGTCTGTAAATTAAATTCCATTTCTTATCTTACATGGAAACTTGAATATTAGATACAATATTTCTCTGGCCTATTTCCTTAGAGACTAAAAGCGGCTGAAGTGCTTTATGATAAATGTTTCCAGGTTTTGGCTTAGCAATGATTTTATAAATTTTAGATTTTTTTTATGTCTGATTGCTTTGTTTCTGTTCTGCCTGCATTAATAGGCTAGAGACCGCACAGTCTTATTAGAAGTTTCCGCTGCGGAAGCACAGGAATCTGAAGGTCAAATATTGGAGTTACAGGAGTGGTTAACTCATGTAGATGCCTTATTAACAGCTCGTCTGCAAAACGACATTTTTGCGGATGACTTGCCAGATGATCAGGTTTGTGTTGATAAATATATTTTCCACAACAGTACACTGCTGTGTCAAAATATTTTGATCATATTAGTAATAAATGCCTGTCATGACCATGGGCTCCATTTCTTGTAGTTAAGAATTTTAAACACCTGTTGCAGTATGCTTTGCACTACATTAAAGTAGCACTTTGTATAACCTTGTTATTGTTATTACGATTATGTATCTTCTTGTAGTAATTTAATTTAACAATTTTTTTTTTTTTCATATATCATTACTAATAAAACTTAGTTGATTATTATTGTTTTGCAACTCATAGTAGTTTAAAATTAGTTTTGTTTAGTCGGTAACTTTTTCATTAGGTCAACCGAACCGTATTTTTAAACTATTATTACAAGTTTATATTTTAATTACGGCTTATTATCTTCTGTTTGTTTTAGTGGTTGTAAATTATTTGGTATACATGAAGTGGGTGTAGCCTCTTGTGTATCTTGCATGTTGTCTTTTTCATGTAAATAGTCTGTCATCTCTAGAAATTTTCTGCATGTTGAACATGTTTGGTTGTATATGGAGGCATGGTTAATTATTCAACTCAGTCATATATTCAAAATATTAAGTTTTATGCCCATAACTGCATAAGTAACATAAGTTTGTATTAAAACTAATTTCTATGGTGTGGCTTTCTTACCAGCGTTTGGTGGATGAATTTGCAATACAATCTAATACATTAAAAGAAATGAGTGCACAAGTGTCTGCGTATGAGAAGGCTGGTAAACTAGAAGCAGCCTCTCGTTTGAAGGAACAGATGCAGTTACTGGAGGTGAGTGTAAAGCTAGATATTTGTTTCTTTGTATTGGTTTGTTAAACCACAACTCTACCCCCCACCCCTTCCTCTTCAAAATTCCCTTTAGAAACGATTTAATGAAGTTCAAGAAAGGTTCAAGTTGTTCCAATCAAGCTCTTCAGACCTTGAACCACATCTTATGAGGGTGCTCAGAGAATTGAGAGGGGTAGAAGAGGCTACTTGTCTCCTAGATATTGCTTCAGATGACCCGGAAGGAATCGAAGGCCAGCTAAAACACTGCACGGTAATGGCCAAATATTGAACTGTTGAATTGTAGTTTTTCTTTTCTTTTAATTTGTGAATTTCATTGTCATAATTTAAAATTTTTCTTTAGAGATTCTACTGTACCCTCAGTGACCTAAAGGGAGAAGTAGAAATGATACTAATGAAGGGTCGAGAAATGGTAGATGACAGCAACACAACTGATCCCTGTAAACTTAGTACTAAGTTAGATGCACTAAAGGATCTCTACAACAAGGTGAACATTAACAATTCTTGATACACTTATGTCTGTTTTCACCCCCCAGCTGTAGTATGTAATAAATTAACAATTTTTCATTCCTTGTATGTACCTAGCTTGGTTTGCAAATAGCTGACTCTAAAGCAGCCCTGGAAAATGCTCAAGAACTGTCTCAGAGTATGCATAAAGACATACCTGCCCTTAATGAGTGGATGGATATGGTTGAGTCAGAATTAGATGAAAGAGAGGCACTCCCAATGGCAAGACGAGACATGGAATCTGAGAAAGCTTTTCTCAAGGTTAGTGGAACTATATTTTATTGGGTTTAAGTTTTAATTTCCGATTATCTAAAATAAGAAAAGTCTGGTTTCAGTTTTGTTTGCCTTGCCATATTTATTCTCATCTGGTCTAATTCTAGAGTTAAACTCAGCATTGTTTACAGGAGCTGCTGGAAGAAGAAGTACCTCAGTGGGAAACAATGCGAGACCGAGTTAAGTCAGCATTTAAGTCATTCACTGATATTTGTGACCCAGTGTATCTTGATGTCTTACGAGATCGAGTGAGTGAAGTGACGCGGAGATGGGACCGAGTAATAAACAGAGTTCAATCCACAAGGACCACGGTTGAGGTAACCATCATCATTATACTCAGATTTACTTTTAGATTAATCACTTTCGAACTTCTGTAAGATGAAGCTTTAATAATGTTAGTTTAGTTGTCTAACCATTTATTGGTTTATGCATATACTGAAAACTAATTCTGCAGAAAGAAAGAAAACCATTGGTAAAATATCATTACAGTGATTCAAATTCAACTATCAAAATTGTTCTATTGCTGTGGGATGTTTCTCAGTGCTGGTGACGGTTGACGGCTTTGTATATGTTTTCTTGCAAAGAATGCCCATGCTACATAATTGGACAATTTTCTGTGATGTCACACTGCTTTTTCATCCTCACCCCATCCATCACCTATTAAAATGAATTAATGTTTTGCTGATATTTGTCAGCTTTTTCCTCTTGTGTGAACTGTTTTAATTCCTAACATTGTGGATTGCGGCTCACTTGTACAAATTGTTGCACCCCTACTACCACAAACACCCTTTTTTACTTTTGTGCAAAGAGTAAGTCAATTAATGAAAAGAAAAGCTGTCTAAAATTAGCATTTTTTTTTGTTTTTGGTATTTGTGTTGTACTTTGTTACACCAAGTTTTTTTAGTGTAGAAGAAAATGCTGAAAATATTTTAATAGATGTAGAGGTTGATGAGTTAATTATCTATTTTTAATTTCACTAAACTAAAGCACACTAGATGTAAGGAGGCATTCATTCCTGGTCTGTGAGAATGTTTCAATTTACAGCTTTTACCTTGTGCTATTATAACGTCCATGTATGTGGTGCAGGTGGAATGTGTTAACCCCCCTTGTGAATGTTTTTGTGTACCTCAGTTGGCATGTATCCGATGTGCGAATCCCTATTCCATCCCCGGTGATTGCACCTCCTCAACAGTACTCAACTGCACAAAGAAAAATCAATTACGCACACACTCTTTTTAATGCTTTCCTGATGTGGGTTTTGAGCTTCCTACTGGGATGGGTGAGAAAAGAGAATGCAAAATGTACTACACATCAGCTTGATGGAGGTGGCAGGAAATTATGTGATAAATTTACCATGTGGGCCTTCCTTTATGGCTCATAGCCATTCTCTCATGTTGAGTCATGTGATTGCTCCACCCTTACTTTTACAGGGTCTGGAACAATCTCAGGTTCCTGATAAAACATCGCCCTCAGTACAGTCTCCACCTATGGGAATAGGCAATCCAGCTTTTGAAGATCTTGAAGCATTGGGAATAAAAGAAGAAATTGTGAATGAAGAAATGCAGCAGAAAAATACCCCCTCATCTGTTAAGATGGAGAATGGAAGAGATGAAGACACTTTCCGCTTGGCTAAAGACAGCTCTCTATTTTCTCAAGTTTTGAACAATAGCTTAACTTCATCTGGTGCTAGGGAACTTTGTTATCATGAACCAAAAGAGCAAAAAGTACAAATGGTTGAAGTCAAAGCCTTAGAAATTCTTAAGTCGGTTGTGTCAGCTGTGGAACCCATGGAGGTTTATCCCAGCAGTTCATGCCACCAGGCTCCTCAGACTGTTGAAATGGTTGAAATTGTAGAGGATACAGAGGAATCAGCTCCTGACACAGATTCTGAGTCTCCTGCTACAGCCCGGAAAGTTTCCCCAATTCCAGTACATGTTAAAAGTTTCTCAGAAATTTTATTGAGGGGCAAAGGTTCAAAACCTGTACATTCGCCTAAAAGTACTGAGCTATTCAAACCAATTCAAGTTGTGGAAGTTAAACCAGAGGACACTCCCCCACTTTGTTTGGAAATGACAGACCGTGTGAAACGATTGGAAGAAACTACAGTTACTGCATGGAGAAAGAAAGAATTGAATGAAAATCTGGTCCATGTGGAGAAGGATGAACCCAGAGTTACCCTAAGGAAAGAAGTGGAAGTATCTAAAACATATCAGTTAATTGGTAATTTCACTAAAGATCCCTGTAGTCTCACGCCGAAAAACCCTGAAGAAGATAACTTTGAGTCTGGCTTACCAGGACCGTCATTCAAAGAAGGTGTTCGTAGGGGAAAAAGAACAGTGACTCGCACAGAAAAGGGACTAATGGAACAAGATAGCTTGGAACCAAGAAAACGACCAAAGACTGAAACTTATAAAGATGTTGAAGAATGGGACCGAGATAGTTTCTATGGAAGCGATAAGGAAACAGATGATATTGTTGAATTTTCTGACAATGATTCTGTTTCGGCGGCTGTGACTTCTCATACGATTATCGATACTTCAGAAGATGACAGCTCGAGTTCGGATGATGAGGATCCTGCCTTCTACTCCCAATATGCTACAGGCAAGGTGCGTAGATTTTGAAGGGGTTGTGCGCTTGATTAAACTGTGTTCATGATGTGACAATAAGGGAACAATGTGTAAAAGAAATCTCTTACACTACACAATATAGAGTGCTTATGTAAGCTATGTATCTCAAGTAAATAAAGTCCTCCCATGTAACTATGAATTGAAGGTTCTAAGATTAATGTAATTTGTGGTAGTATAAGTGTAATATAGAGTAATGAGTCTCAAAAATGATTTTGCCAATGCAGCAACAGTTAATAGAAAAATTTGATTATATATTGATGGATGGTTGGTAAACATAAAGCAGTGTGATAATCTTTGTCCACATCACTTCTAAAGTTATCATCTCCAAACTATTTTTTAAGTGTAACATCAAAGCCCATTAATGTCTGTTGGTTTTTAGTGTCTGAATGAAAATTTTGTATTCTAGGCTAGACTTTCTGATCAAGGAAAGGTAGCTGATGCTAATGACAGCAACATGAGTGGAGATTTTGAAAAGTATGTAGATGACGCTCTCAAAACACCGAGGGTCAGTACAGCAGTTGATTCCAAGAGTCTTGACAATGATGTAAATGATTTTGAAGTTGAGGCCCAACATATGTTGGAACAAATGGATCGAATGCTACTCATTGTCAGAAATATCAATGAGAAGCCCGATCCAACTCAAAGAATTGAGGTATGAGCAAAAGCATATTTTTATTTTTTATCAAATGGAGTCATATTCACTTTCAAAGCTTTTATTTCTTCTTGTGAAGGTTTTAGAAAAAGAAATTGCTGGTCTTGCTTCTGATGCTGCCACACTAATAAGCAGAGGTGATGGTTTGGTATTATTGGTCCACACCTCTGATCCTGAACGTGCAGATCTGCTTAAGAAAACATCTCAAGATAGACTTCGAAGCAAGTGGAGTCAAGTTATGTCTGAAACTGAGGTATGCCATTGTTTTCTAACCAGAACTTTGCATTTGCATGATATAACCCTTGTGTCATAACATTGTAAAATAATTTGCTTTTCAGATTCGTAAGACTGAAGCTCAGAGGGCTGAGGTAACATTGCGTGAAATGAACATACTAATGCGGGATGTAGACTTGTGGCTCTCCAGTGTCAAGAAAAAATTGCAGCATGCTAACAATGATGAGGAACAACTTCAGGTGATTGCTTTAAAAATTTGAGATCAAAATGTAATTTTCATCAATTGTGGGAGCAAAAGTATGGGAAAGAAATCAATAGGAAGTTCAATCACCTGCTTTAATATTGACTTTTATTTAGAGAGGATTCCCTATTTTATTGTTGCATCTTATATTTTGTTGATTTTTTCACAACAATAATTTTAAAAATGTTTACAAACTTTCAGGTTCAACACTTTACCTCCTTAAGCTTCAAATATCCTCCTTTTTTTATTTCCTTAAACTTGCTTTGGTTTGCTCATGCTTCTTGTGTGCTTCCTTTGCTAAGTTCCTATTTCTCTGATATCCTAGCATAAAATGGCATTCTAGATACTAAGAAACTTTCAATTTTTTTTAAAAGTTATGAGTGGTTTTGGTAAATGGAGAATGCCATTGCAGGTTGCCTAACATTATTTTCTTTTTATCTTAAACTCACAATGAATAAATATTAATGAATGATGATTTGCATGAGTTTTATCTGCATGTGATATTTTAAGATTTCAGGTTTAGTCCCTTAGTTTTAATTGTACTTTATTTTAGTATATATTCTCTTTGTCTGCACAGGCCTTAAAAGCTGAGGTGTCTCAGAAAGAACAGATGATGAGACAACTTTCTGAACTGGCTGCAGAGTTAGACATCCAACAGGCAAACCAAGCAGCGACTGAAAAATTGAAACCTCTCTCTTCTCGCTGGGATGAATTGCTTGAAGAATTGCAGAGATTCCAGAAAAATCACAAACAGGACAAAGAAGTATGTAAAATTCTTACCTCTAAGGTCAATGTACTCAAAAGAATCAAATAGACAGCCATTTTCTCTCCTCCAGGTCGATATCACAAATGCCAATATTTCATCAGAGTTTGTTGCTAAAGTTAACAAAATAAGGGAAACCACATCAAGTGTTTCTAGACAGTTAAATGCGCACCCACTGGGTGGTAGAGACTATGAAGCCTTCCCAACACAGGAAGAGGCATTGAAGGTTCGTTAAAACAATAATTTCTATTTATTGAATACAGACTATTTGAATCTGTCTTTTATTGCGTTTATGTTAGGCTGTTCGTGGAAAGCTTGCATCTATAAAGCCTCAAATAGAGAAAGTGGAGAGCGAGCGGGATGTGGTCATCCGAACCGCGTCCGCACCCGAAGTATCGGGCCAAGTCCGACGTGTGGTTGACAAGCTGAGGGAGGAGTGGGCGCAGGTGAACCGTGCGTACGCTGAAAGACATTCGCGATGGCTCTCAGCTCAAGAGGTCTGGGTCAACATTCAGAACGAGTCTAGGCTATTCTCTGAGTGGCTTGAGACTGCTGAAAGCGTTATAAATGAATGGAAGAATTCTGACCTGCCCATCGAGGTGGCTAAGGCCAAGCAGAAGGACCTCGAAAAGCAGGTAAGATAATGCGCACAAATTATGTTTTTCTCCCGTATTTTCTGCTCGTGAGAACGAGTGACGTCTTTTGAAAAAGAATTTGAGAGAACGTGGACTCATTTTGTGTGTGTGGCGCATGCACAGGTGACGGTGAAGCACCGCATGATGAACCAGCTGAGCTCGAGCTGCCGGGACGTGACGGGGCGGCCGGGGTCGGAGCAGGAGCCCCAGAGCCGCGAGCTGGCGGCGCGCGTGGACGAGCTGCGGCGGCGCTGGCAGGCCGTGCTGGCCGAGCTGACGGCGCAGCGGGACCGGATCACGGCGAGCGCCTCGGCCTCGGCGAGCTCCTCCCCGAACAAGGACCTGGCGCAGGCCAAGGCGCAGGCCTGCCTGGACCGCGTCGCCTACCTGCTCACCTCGGCGCCCAACCCCTCGGACGACACCTCGCTCTCCGTGCGCCTCAGCATGGTCAAGGTGAGACCTGACCTGACCTCCCACACCGGTATGGTCACTCCCTGTACTGCCCTCATAAGCCTGTGGCCCTGCGCCCGTACCGCGGGGACCAAAGCTGTTGGACCCATCCCCGTCGTCCAGCAGGATCGTGTACTCTGCTCAGAAAGAGAGAAAGAGAGAGAGGGAGAACATTGTCCCTACAGTCTCACCGCCGCGGGCCGGGGCAGCGTGGCGGCGCGCTGCAGCGGGCGGGGCGGGGCGGGGCGGGCGGGCCAAGCGGGCCGGCGCCAAGGATTAAAATAAACTCTGTGTGTCGAGCAGGAGACGCGGGGGGGGGGGGGGCAGCATGGCGCGTCTTCATTGCGTCGCCGCGGGTCCTCGCCTCGCCGTGTATTGTGATGCGGAAGGCGCCCGCACCGCGCAGCCCGCCGAGTGCCGCGCCGCGAGGAGTGCTGGCCGCTGACGATGTGGTGGTGTTGCAGGCCAGGGACTCGGAGCTGCAGAAGCACCGGCGGGACGTGGACTCGCTGAGGCGGGCGGCGGGCGGCGCCGGAGCCGGCACTGCCAGCCCCCTGGAGGAGGCCATGGCGAGGGCGAGCGCGGGGCTGGCCGAGCACCGCGAGCTCCTGGACAGCAAGCTGGCGGGCCTGCGGCGCTTCGCCGGCCAGCTGGACGCCGTCATCGCCTGGGTCATGGAGGTGCGCACGCGCATCAGCATCAGCAGGGACCTCGCCGAGCCCGACCGCGCCCGCGTCATCGAGAGCATCATGGTGAGCAGCGGGGCGGGGCGGGGCGGGGCGCCCGGGAGGGGAGGGGGACCGCCATGCAGCAGTGTGATGTATCTCTTCTCCCCCATGCCGCAGCAGACCAGTGTGTACGACCGCGACGTGGAGGTGACGGACGTCCTGGAGAATTATAACAACCTGGAGAAGGAGTGCGAGGGGGCCAAGCAGCCCGTGTCGGTCGAACTTCAGGTACTTATACTTATCGTTAATGTGTCTCGAAAATATTTAAAACGCATTCTCGAATGTCAAGTTTTTAAACCTTTTTATCTATCTTTTTTTTTTTTTGAAGGAGAAGGTTCGCAAGCTACGCGAGGACTGGAGCTATGTGAAGAACCGCGGCGAGCCGGCGGCGGCGCCCTCTTTGGAGTCGAGGAAGGCGGAGGCCTCTGCTGCTGGTCCAGGTGAGTCACGCCCCACTGTCTCACCGGGGCCGGACCGGGCCCCAACTCTCTGGATGTCGGGGTCTGTTCAGGAGTGCGATGGTCCTTAACGAACCCTCCCTGCGCCGCGCTGCGCCGCGCTGCGTGCGGTTTGCGAGCGATCCCGTGGGACCCCTGCTTGTGGAAGGGCACGACATTTTACGCCTGACCTATGCGCCGCGCCGGGGCTGTTTGCCCCCTCTGCTCCCCCCCCTTCCCCCCCCTCCCAGCCCGTCTGGCTGCACTGCATACCCTGCCTGCACTGGGGCTGGGAGGTTATGCCCGCGCCTTCCTGCGTGGTGTGAGCGTCAGTGTAGCCAGAAAAGTAGGCTCAAACCGCCCAACACACAGCCGTGCTGAGCGGCGTCGGTATCAACGCCTGCCTACTAGGCAACATCTTCCTAGCTGCGCAGAGGGATAGCCCAGGAAGGAGGCAGACGCTGATACCGCCCGCTTAATACGGCCGTGTGTTGGGCGCTTTTTGCCTACTCTCCTGGCGGCACTGGTGGGCGTTGGAGCCGAGCGGCTGGGCCGGGGCTCACTCGGGCTGCCACATGCTACGCGAGGTCGATTTATGTTTTTAATTACTCGGAGAAGAAGAGGCAAGGCATGAGCGCGGCGGGCCGGGCCGGGCCGGGCCGCCCAAGTGACCCCTCCCCTCCCCTCCCCTCGCTGTAGTGCGTCTCACGCATGTTTTTGCCTACTTACTTGGCAACACTCCGGTACCGTATCGCCGTTCATTTCACGGTGTAGTAGTGTGGGGCTGACTACCTTGCGGCCCAGGTCTGTTGGGGGTGAGCAGGACAAAAGGATTTGGCAGGGGCCGGCCCGGGCGGGGAGGGCTGACTGGCTGTAATCGTTTTCTGAGTCCACGTCGCTAATTGGTCGCACGTGACGCTCCGCAGTGTGTGTGGGAGGGGGAGGGGGCTGGAGCATCTGTCGTCACAGCTTCAAACCTTTTTATTCGCGGAGGGAAGGGAGACGATGTCAAGCAGTGCATAATGTGTGCAGAGCTCAAGGAAATGTTAAATGTTATTGCCCGGCGCCGCGCCGGCGCGCGTTGTTGGAGCTGAGCGAGGGAAGCTCGGAGCGGAGCTGTCGTCCTCAGCACCGTATCCACCTGTAAGGACGCGGCCCTAAGCCGAGTGTAACCCCCCCGCCCCGCCGCGCGCCTTCGCCATTACCGGTGGAGTGCGCGGCCTGCGCTGCGCCGTGCCTGCGCCTGCGAGTGGAGCGGGGCGGGGAGCAGAGGGTAAAAAGAGCGAGCAGGATCAAAGTTTGCGAAATGAAATTCCTATCGAGGAATGCGGCCTATCTTTCCTTCCCGCCCCATGTCTCGGGCCGGGGCCGCCCCTTGCTCCCCGCCACTTGTCAGACTCCGGGCTTGAACAGAACACCCGTTTGACCGAGAGACGAGGTGGGGCGGGGCGGGGCGGGGCGGGGCGGGGCGGGGCGGGGCGTGGCGGGACGTGTCGGACCGAACCCTGTACGTGTACGCCTCACTTTGCTCCGCTGCGGCTCTGCGGCTCTGAAATTTTATTGTTCGACGTGCCTGTGCGGGCGTGTGGGGGTGGCGGTGGAGAAGGAGAAGGAGGAGGAGGAGGTGGAGTAGGAGGAGGAGAAGGAGGTGGAGGAGAACTCCCAGCGTGTAGCCCGTGCAAGGCAGTGACCGGGGCCGGTAGCGGGTGGGGGGGCGGCGGGGGCCAGGCCAGCGCAATCTGCCCCCGCCCGCCCCGCCCCGCCCAGCCCCGCCGCTGCTCGTTTCAATATCCGGGGCCAGGACGTCGACGTCGTCTCCTCGGCCGAGGCCTCCGCCGCTCCCCACTGGGCAGCGCCTTAGCAAGCGACCCTTCACAACCCTCCCCCCTTTTCGATAAAAGAGAACTACCCCTTTCACCCGCACCGCACGGTTCATGTTCTCACCTTCCTCAGTTTCATCTTCAATGCACTTGAGCACGAGCGAGACTGGTGAGGGAAGGCCGTGCGTACAGCGACGTGGTCTTGTGTCGGTCCGCAGGCGGGGACGGCGGGGACAGCGGCGCGTCGGGCGGCAGGACCAGGACCT
Organism: Frankliniella intonsa; assembly: GCA_033675135.1. Taxonomy (NCBI): domain Eukaryota; kingdom Metazoa; phylum Arthropoda; class Insecta; order Thysanoptera; family Thripidae; genus Frankliniella; species Frankliniella intonsa. The sequence goes on from CM066253.1 coordinate 15,017,924, forward strand.
CAGCGGCCACCTCGCCCTCGCCCAGGCTGGCGACCTCGTCCTACAGGCCCTACGGAGCGCGTGAGTACACTGTACCGCACCACCCGCCGGGCGGGGCGGGGCGGGGCGGGGCGGGGCGACGCAGCCCCCCCCCCTCTCCTGCTAGTCTCGTTCCGTTTCATCAGGGATCCACAAGTAGTGCGTATGACAACATCAAACAAGACGAGCGGGAATTGGGAAGGAGAGAGGGGGCGGGGGTATACTCAGAGAGAAAGAAAAAAACCAACACCAACGAAAAAAAGAAAAAAAAGACAATTGTGTGGGTGTGCGCTATAGCGCATGCATAGCTCTCATGATAATTTGCGTCGCTGCCGGCAGATTGAATGTTGTGGGTGTAATTTATGAAGTTGGCGGTGTCACCCGCCCCGCGCCCTACTCCGCCGCCTGCCTCCGGTCTTTTTGGGCGTCGTGCCTCTAGGACCCTCCCCGCCCGAGCGCGCGCGCGCGTGTGTGCGCGTGTGTGTGTGTGTGCGCGCGCGGGGGCGGCGCCATGCTTCACTCCATTAGCTAGAACGCTCGCCGAGGTCCCTAGTGTTGTGTTAGACTGCGCTCGGCTCGCTCGGCCCTTCTCTGTGCGCCCCTGCCCCTGCGGCGAGGCCTTGTCCATGTCTGCCCATGGGCCTCTCAACAGAAACAACAAAAATCTGTATTTAACGTTATTAACGTGTACGATCGCCTAGAGCGCGCTAGAGCGGCTGCGGCCCGCGCCCCTCTGCTCGGCTCAGGCTATGAAGACGTCGCTCGCTGCCGCCGGCTCGGCTCCAGCCGTGGAGGTCGCACCGCACCGCATGCACGGGTGCGGGCGGGTTGCCTACCCGCTCTTCGTAAGGCGCCGTGGTCGTTGGTGGCGTTGTCGTGGGTGATGTAACGGGTGTTTCAGAGACGACGGGCAGAGCGAGTAGGCAAACCCGCCCGCACCTGCGTCTTCTCTGAAACACCCGGTACATGGGCGCGGCGTGGCGTGGCGCGGCGTGGCGAGCCAGTGGATGATTCTCCAAAGCCCAATATATAATTTCTTTGTACAATGTCCCGGCCGGGCCGCGCCACACTGCGGCACGGCACGCTGGAGGGCGGCGGGGCGGGGCGGGGCGGGGCGGGGCGAGGCGGGGCGGGGCGGCCCATTCATCATCGAGTGGTGGCCCCGGCCCGGCCGGCCCAGCCCGCCCCGCGCGATTCATTAGGGGGGTGAGGCGAGCTTGTGGTCTGCAACCACAACAATAACGACAATAACGCCCCGCCCCGCCCCGCCCCGCCCCGAAGGGGGCGCGCTTGGGGACGAGGTGATCATAAGGAATGGTTTTTAGAAGATGACCTCCGGCTGCACCCACCCTGGAGTCTCTGCCAGCCCCGCCCTTCGGCACGAGATAGCATTGTGCCGTCTGCCACAGGCGCGCGCGAGAGAAAAGCACAGTAGTCATGCTCAGGGGCCGTGCCCCTGCCCGTCCTCCTGCCCGTGCCCGTGCTCCTGCCCGTGCCCGCCCTCCTGCCCGTCCGCGTGCCCGTGCCCGTGCCCGTGCTCCTGCCCGTGCCCGTCCTCCTGCCCGTGCCCGTGCTCCTGCCCGCGCCCGTCCTCCTGCCCGTGCCCGTCCTCCTGCCCGTCCGCGTGCCCGTGCCCCTGACCGTCCTCCTGCCCGTGCCCGTCCTCCTGCCCGTGCCCGTGCTCGTGCCTGCCCGTGCCCGTGCTCGTGCCCGTGCCCGTGCCCGTGCCCGTGCTTCTGCTCGGGCGCAGGGCGGCGCGTCGGTGGCGCTCCGGGCGGGCCTGCCACTGCTTCGGCTCTGGCCGTGGGGATGCGGGGCGGGGCGGATCGGGGCGGTGGTGCCTGGAGGGGTGGGGGTGGGGCGCGGGCTGGGGTGTGTCGCGGGGCGGGGCGGGGCGGGGCGCCGGGGTGTTGGGTGGCGCCAGCGCCAGTCCGCTGTCCGCCCCGGCCCCGGCTGGAGCAGCCCCGTGAGCGCCGCGACGCCCGCTCGCCGCCGCCCCGGCCGCGACGCGACGCGACGCGAGGACGACGCCCCGGCCGCACCGCGCGAGTCGACGGGACGGCTGCCTACCGGCGCGGCGTCGAACAGCTGTGCCCGGGCCGGGCTGGTGGGTGGTGCAGGCGCCTAGCGCCGCGCCCCGCTCCGCCCCGCCACGCCCTCGCGCCCGAGTCACACTCACGGATTATCTTTGCTGTCATGATTTGAGGTGTGTGTCCTGGTAGTCTTCTCGTCGGTGTCTGCGCAGGAGAGTGTTGCTGCAGAGGTACGAGGCGGCGTGCAGCCGCTCAGGTCAGGTAGCGCAGCGCAGCGCAGCGCGGTGGTTGACTCGCTGGGCTGGGCGACGACCCTGGCTGGCAGTGGGGTGCTTGGGGGCGAGCAGGTGCCGCCCCGCCGGGAGGGAGGTGTGCGCGGCCCAGGCGTGTCCCTCGTGTGCGTAGTGCGGGGCGGAGGCGGAGCGGGCAGGAGGCTGAAGTACTCGCCAGGGCGGGGGCATCCCCGACCCCCAGTGCAGCGGGGGAGGGGGGGGGCGTGGAGGTGCTGATGCGGAAACAATAATGGAGAGAGAGAGAGAGAGAGAGAGAGAGAGAGAGAGAGAGAGAGAGAGAGAGAGAGAGAGACATGGGCGTTGGACCTTGGCTGCTCCGCGCTACGGCGTCTGAAGAGGAAGTGCTCCCCCTCCCCTCCCCTCCCCTCCCCGCAGGCCGGGAGGTGGCCCGGCTGGAGGGGTGGGGTGGGGTGGGGGGTGTTGCGCGGTACGGCCCGAGTAGCCGGCTTGGCGCCCCGGCCGGCGCAGCGCGGCGCGGCGCGGCTAGGCCCACCCCCTGCTGCAGCACGCTGCTCCTCCCCCCGCGCCGCGCGCTCGCCCCGACTCTAGCCCCCCGCCCCGGCACCAGCACATGCTCTATTTGTTTCCCGGCCGAACAGAACAGCGCTGCTGCGCGTCTTATATTGTACTACTGGTTTCCGGCCGGCATTGTTATCACACAGCGGTGCCGTGCCGTGCCGTGCCGCCACGAAGGGCTCTCTTGCCAGAGATCACTGTGCGCTGCGCGCCTCTCGCAGGCTGTTCCGCACACTGTTATTACTTACAAACAGCGGTGTTCGTATTACGAAAATTCGGTTCGTAACGTACAGAGGATTCGAAGCAGCCATATTACAAACCACTTTTCTTCATATGAGGAACACCCCTGGTTCGTACTACGAAGGAGCCTCGTTTGTACTACAAACCAAGCTCTTCGTACTACAAAGAATTTGTTTGTATTACAGCGGCTCAGATCCTTTGTACGTTACGAAGAGCAGTTCTTCGTAAGAAACTTACAGTGCATTAGGTGTTACTACGCGCTCAGCAATGAGGTATTTTGCGAGAGAGAGGAAGAAGACGATCATCGTCTGCTCCCGGACCATCACAAAGCCTTGACCAGTGAGGGCTGGCTGCATGGCGCGTGGCTCTCCTCTTGGCCGGCCTCAGAGAGATCCCTTCTGATCGGACGAGACTTTGTTTTGGTCCGGGATCCCTGCTCGAGCAGACGATATTCCTCCTCTTCTTCTTAACTTTCGTAAAATTCCTCATTGTGGTCTACGAACTAAAATCCTGAGGTTTGTAAAAGCGTAGCATTTACGAGTTCTGCCTGAGTTCCCGTAAGTGAAGGTAGAGGTTACCTGACTGCTACGCGGGTGCCGTTGTGTGTTCCTGTGGCGGCCGTCCATTGGGAGTGTAGCGAGGCCTGCCCCGCCTCGCCCCGCCCCGCCCCGCCCCACCCCGCGCCGCCCTGCCCCGCCCCGCCCCGCCCCGCCGGTCTTTTCTCCCGCTCCGCTCCCCCGGTCTCCCGCCGATGCCGTCGAGTTTCCCTTCCCTTCGCAAAGGTCTTTACTCTGGAGCAAGTTTGGACCGCGGCGTCGCCGCCGTCGCTTTGATGGACAACTTTTCGACTAGTTTGTCTGTGAGGCCGCCTCGCTTCACTCACGCGGCGGTGGCGGTGGCGGCGCGGCGGAGGGACTTGACAACAAGCGGCTCGGGGCTCGAGCGTACTAGCCTGCTGTGAAGATTGGAAGGCGAACACAAATAATTGATTGATTTTGTTACGGAGAGGCGCGGCGTGGCGCGGCGTGGCGTCCACCCTGGGTGCGAGCGCGCGGCCGCACGCGGCTAAAGAGCCTAGAAGGTCTTCGACACTCGGCCCCCCGTGCCCAGCCCAACCAGACTACTGCGGTGGCGCGGCAGGCGGCAGGGGCCGGCGAACAAATGAAAGCCGACAGGGCGCACGCCGCACCGCGTTTGTTTCTCTCGGCTGCGGGGCGGGGCGGGGCGGGGCATTCTTTGATCTCCCTGCTGGCCCTATGCCTATCCAGCCCCCCCCCCCCCCCGCCCCCGCCCTGCTCATCCCCCCGTTAGGCCGCGGTGGATCAATTCATTTTCCATACTCACTCCACACGCCGGCCGGCCGGCCGCGCGCCTGCCACCTTTGCGACTGCGGCTTGTGCGATCGCTCTTATCGGCTTAAACAGGGACCAATCAGAGAGGGATACACTGCAAAAACAAACGTGACGTGCGCCGCGTCCATTGGTGTGACCATTTTTGGCCACACCACGTAATGCGACCTAAATTTACGTCACACCATGTAATGCGACGCAAGCTCCAGGGCACTGGAAAAACTAACGTGACGTGCGTCACGTTTCTTGCTGCACTCACAGGAGAGAACGTTTCTTGCTGCACTCTCTGTGTGATGCCCCTATCCTTTTGCATATGGGGAGGAGTGCATCAAGAAACGTTCTCTCCAGAGAGTGCATGATAATGCTGATAATGTGTGACACATGTCACACTTGTTTTTCCAGTGGGTGTACGGCATTACAGATAGGAGGTCGCATCACAAACGTGACCAAAACTACGGTCACACCACATAATGCGACCTCTCCACGGGTCGCACTTGCAAGTGTGACGGATGTCACATTAGTTTTTCCAGTGTAGTTTAGTGGACATGGGCATGCGTGTATGACTCGCGCCCGCCGGGCCGAGCCGGGCTGTCTGCCAGCCTTTGGTGGTGGTGGAAACGTTTCGCTCTGCCTGTGCGGGCGGACGGACGGTCCACGCCATCAGTGCAGTGGGCAGTCGGCCCCGCCCCGCCCCGCCCCGGCCCGCCCCGCCCCGCCCCGCCCGGCTGTGCGGCTGACTCCACCCCCTCGCCTCTCCGTGCGCCTAGCTCTCACTGTGCGCCGCGCCGTGCTGCACCCCGCGGGCGGTAGCCTCGGCGGCAGCGCTGGGGCTGGAGCAGACAGACAGGGACAAGCAGAGCTCGTGTATGGTCAGGCTCTCTCGCGTCTCACAGCCTCACAGAACACCCCCCAGCCCCAACCCAAAAAAAGAAGACGAGAAAGAGCAAACGCCGGCCCGCGGGGGTATTCGCTTCTGTAATAATAACATGTATGTATCTGTTTTTAGCCGATGATACATTAGCTAGCCTTATTTTAAATTATTTGCGTATTACAAGGCCATACCCGTGCCGAAAACCAACACCATATGCTCTGATAGGGACAATGCAGTACCGGCTCAACACCGTGTAATACCGAGTAGTCTGTACCCAAGATTTGTTGAAGTGAATACCCCCTCCGCGTTGCGCAACCTGTTCATCGGCCGGGGTTAGGCGCTGCACCGAGCTCCTCGCCGGCCGGCCGGCCGGACTGCCGGACAGGACAGAGGTGATGCGTGGGGAGGGAGGGGCCGTAGTGCAGGTTGAGCCGCGCAGCCCCCGCCCCGCCCCGCCCCGCCCCGCCCCGCCGTCTGAACAGTCATCATCCCCACCGGGGCGGGGTGGCCGGGCCGGGCCGGGCCGGGAGGCAGGCCTGCCGGGATTGGACAGGGCACAGCACAGCGCAGTGGAGCGGAGCGGAGCGCACAGGGCCGCAAAGAGAGGCCGAAAGGAAACAAATGCCCTCCCTCGCCGTGCTGCTCGGACCGTCGTTACGTAACATTTCGTCTCCTTATTACTCCTTGCGCTTCCCCAGGCCAGCGCACCAGAGCGGCTTATTGCGTCGGAAAAAATCCCCGCCGTGTATATACCGGAGTATATACACCTTATAAATTTTCTATATTATTTTATACAAGTGTTTGTGGCGTGCCGGTGGGGTGGCATGGGCTGTAATCTATATAACATGGAAAAAAAATTACCATTTCCTCATCCACTAGCAAAGTGAAAAGCATCTAGCAAACTAATTCAGACAGTATCCAGCAGGGACATAAAAGGACGAGAGAGAGAGAGAGAGAGAGAGAGAGAGAGAGAGAGAGAGAGAGAGAGAGGGAGGAGGAGGGAGGAGGGAGGAGGAGGGAGGTGCAGGATGGCAGGCGCGTCAACTGGAAATGTACTTTGGTCTGTACATATCAAATGTAACTAGATAAACATGCATATTTATGAAAAAAATCGTGCTTTATTATGAATAATATTTTACATAAATTTGCTTATTATTGTACATTTTTTCTCGATGTATAAAATTGTACATATCAATGTGTGATATTTTACATAATTACGCACGATTTTGTTCATAAATATGCATATTTATCTAGTTACATTTGATATGTACAAAAAAGTACATTTCCAGTTAGCGTGTAATGAGGGGGTGCAGAGGGAGGAGAGAGAGCAGCGCGAGTGTATAAGAGGACATGGGGCTGAGCGCGCTGGGAACACGTACACAGCAAGTCGTCTTCGTCGGGGACGGGGGTGGGGGTGAAGGGGTGTAAAGCGGAGAGGTCGCGGTGCCGACTGTGCGGCGGGATTGTGGAGTACAGCATACCGCTGTGCACACAAACACACACGTGCACACATGGCTGCGCCCAAACACACCCACACGTGCACACGTTCACACATACGCAAGGGTAAGACGGAAAGCGAGAGCTCTTGTTACGTCAAAGTGATTTACGGCATAAGGCTCCGCACGCCACACGGATGAGGCGCCGCGCCACGCCGCGCCACGCCGCGCACCGAAACAAGGCAAAACTTTGGGAATGGAATACAGCCGTCTCGTGGCTAGGTTGCCGCCGAGTCTGTCTGTCAACCCCTCCAGGCCCCGCCCCCGCCCCGCCCCCGCCCCGCCCCGGCGTGACAACCTGTGGTAAAGGGTGCGGGGGTAGCGCACTGTAAAAAAGCCAGATTGTTGTACGGAACTAACTATACGGTGTCCCGTATCTTCGTTTTAGAAACCGACTACGGCGCCACCGTACCTCATTTTCGGTGTGCGGAGGTCATAGGTACGGTTCTTCCGCACCCTATTTTTTGAGTATGGTGATGCCGTACTTGGCAGTCCGTAACGAGGATTCGAAAATTGCTAGTACGGTGCGCGCCTGAGTAGGAAGGCAAAGGCACTACGGTGATTTCCGTCGTTTTCACCGTCATTATTTTCGACTGTGCGGGGTAGGTTTGCTTGGCGGAGTTGCTGCAGTGCTTCTCTCATACAGCCGACTGATTCAGAACATCGCTAACATGCCTTTGTCCTTGTCGCACTCATGGAGCAGCTCCATACCCTAGAGGGGACACCTTCGTGCATGGAGCAGCTCCATACCCTAGAGGGGACACCTTCGCGAGTGCGACAAGGACAGAGGCATGGGAGCGATGTTCTGAATCAGCCGGCAGTGGTACATCCTTCCCGTTGATTTCGCCCTCTCTCTCTCTCTCTCTCTCTCTCCGAGGTTCAAGTTATTCGTCCAGTACCACATTGTGGGTCCGTCGCCAAACCACACCGCTGTTGTTTTATTTTTGCTGGTCCACAGAGCGGGGCGGGCCCGGCTCGAGGCCCGGCTCCCTCCAGAGGGCTGGCGGGGCGGGGCGGGGCGGGGCGGGGCGGGGCGGGGTGAGCGCCGGTGGAGCGGTTCGGTCCCTCCTGAGGTCAGAATGGGGGTGGAGGGTAGGGGCGGGGCAAGGTGGCGCAGCGCTGCGCTGGGGCCGGGGCCGGGGCCGGGGCCGGGGGTGGTGTACTTTTGGGGAGGGTGCCATGCCGTTGGGCGCAGGCGGGATGGGTGAGTTGCAGACACTGAGGTGGAGGGAAGAAAAGAGGGGCTGAGAGAGAGAGAGAGAGAGAGAGAGAGAGAGAGAGAGAGAGAGAGAGAGAGAGAGAGAGAGAGAGAGAGAGAGAGAGAGCGTGAGGGAGGGAGATAAGAGATGAATCGCATACTGCATCCCATTCCATCTCGGTGGTGCCGGCCCGCCCCGGCCCGCCCCGGCGAGGGGCTGCGTCTGCTGGCGTATCACTCCATCGCGAGCACGCTCTCCAGGCCCGGCCTGGCCCGGCCCGGCCCTGTCCGGGAGGGAATCAAATACCCTTCTCCCTCTATTTAAATTGTCACTCTGGGCGCCTTTCACTCTCTGCTCGTACCCTGGCGGGCCGGGCGTCTATCCCTCCCCCCTACGCCCCCCGCCCCACCATCCTCCGCCCCGCCCCCGCCGGCGCCGCCTTCGATCCAGTGGCGACTCTTCCTCTCGATGTCGTCCACCTCGCGCCGCTGTTGCGCCCCTCGCACCGCGCACCGCTGCAGCCGCCGGGCCGGGGCTGCCAGCTCCGCGCACTGTTAAACCAAATTGTCATGTGACGATAAATATTGCTACGAATATTTCGTCACAAGAGCTGTGATGAAACAGTCGTCACATGACATACATTTCGTCACTTGACATGAATCTTTCGTCACTTGACATGAATCTTTCGTCACATGACATGAATCTTTCGTCACACTGTGATGAACCATTTGTCATGTGATGAACCTTTCAAAAGTACAATTTAGCACTGACTTTGTCGTAATGTGACGACATAAAATTTTACAGTGCGGGGGGCTACAAGCACAGAGACTCGGAGAGAGCTTCAGGGGGAAAACTGACCGCAGTTCTGCAGTGGTTTTTTCTAACACTTTTCCACTCTGAGAAATGTTTGTAAGAGTTACCAGAAAATTTTCCATGAGAAATATCGTAAAGTACGGTATCAAATTGTAAAATTACAAAATTATAAGAACACATGATATCGACTTGTGATTCTTAACGAGCACAAATAGGCTCTCGTAAATTTACGATTTCGATCGTGAAGTTACAACACCGTTTGTAAATCACGAATTACAAAAAGAGTCGTAAATTTACAAAGATATTTTTTATAATGTCAGCAGTCCTGCTTACCCGCCCGCGCCGTAAAGCGCCATGCCCCCTCACGGTAAAAAAAAATCATCCAGGTTTCCAAGCAGCCTGGGAACTGTTATGGAGAAAGGACATGGTAGCGTCTTGGTCTTCCAGAACTGCTTGGAAATCTGGATATCGTTCTTACCGTGTAGAGTATGCAGGCCCACAACACTGTCATGGGTTCTGTTACAGGGGGCCCTGACGGGCGTCCTCCATGATTCGAGGCTGTCTATATCGGGGCGAGTTGATTTAGGGTTCGAACGAGTTGAGGGTGACTGATGGCCGCATCTCATCAGCGGGAGGCGTTCGACGGCGAACGATGGGGTAGGGGTAGGCTAATAAGAAAGTGATGCATCACTCTCCCGCCGGGCCGGGCCACCCGCTCACTCTGCGGACAGCTTACTGGAGGAGGATAACCGACCGGCACCTCCTCTCGCTGCCTACTGCATTATGTATGTTGTACCGAGCTGCTGAGCCTCGGCGGGCTCAGCCCCGGGCTCAGCCCCGGGCTCAGCCCCGGGCTCAGCCTCAGGCTCAGCCTCAGGCTCATCTCAGCCCGCGACCTACTGAGCATCGGGTACTGCCGCCGCGTCCCTTCCTTCAACCCATCCCACTATTCTACTTTCTGCACACTAAACCCTTATGCATTATGTTGTGCATAAGGGTTGCAGGAATACGTGCAACCATAGTTATGCACAAATGTTATGCATAACTATGCTTACTTTGTGCACATTTGTGCATATGAATGCACAATTTCGTGCATAGTTATGTACGTAGCGATGTGCAAAACTATGGTTGCACGTTCTGCTGCATAACTATGCACAAAAAAAAAAATGCAAAAGGGTTTAGTGTGTGCTCATGTCTTTAAAAGCTTATTTCGTCTCGCATACCCTGGGTTGCATGGGTTACCCAAGGAATGTCGTAAGAAACCCAGGGAATGCTCTGGGAAACACTCACTTCCAGCCAGCTCTCCTATAGGAATCCCAGGTCCTGGTTTTACCGCGTGCACGGTAAAAACTACGACCAGGTTTTCAAGCAATCTTGGAAAAAACAAGAAAATACAATTTATTTTCGCCATAAGGAAATCCTGGCTGCTTGGACACCAGGACAGCGTTATTACCGCGTGATGACGTGTGCCGTTTTTATTTTAAAACCTATGTAAAGAAGGAGAGGAAAACGTTTTCCAACAGAACACTCCGCGCCTAGGCCTACACACGCAGCACGCAGCCGTTTTTCTCTCTCTCTCTCTCTCTTTCTCTCTCTCTCTCTCTCTCTCTCTCTCTCTCTCTCTCTCTCTCTCTCTCTCTCTCTCTCTCTCTCTCTCTCTCTCCTGCAGTCGCCGACTGCCGTTGTGCCGTGTCCTTAAGGGCCGCCTCTCTACGCGCGTCTCCAGAGTCATAAAAAAGAGTGGGCGGGAAAAATATACGGGGGAGAAGAAAATAAGACCCACACACGTCAGAGACACTTTGAAGGGACCGCGCATTCGACCCGTCGAGGAAAAAGATAAACCGAGAATATATTCATTCAATTTTCAAATGGCAAACAGCACAGCAGCCGCGTACCGCAAACTGTGATCGGACCTAAGAGGGAAGCTCAGTATAGTAATAACTTTATGAATTCTATATAACGTTGCAAATAACGAAATATTTGTACCGGTGTTGTCCGCGTACAAAAGGTTTTGTGGGGACGCAGCCAACCTCCCGAAGCAATTCACGTCGAGACGAGACCTGTGAGATGGGGGATCTCGTAGTGGTTTGTCGGACCTCTTGTCGGAGCCGCAGCGGCCCTGGACCTGGAGACAAGAGGGCGGTTATGAGCTCGCCAGTGATAGCTCTGTTCTGTCTCGGCTTCCTGCCTGTTCCCCGCCCCGCCAGCGCCCTCTCCCTCTCCACCTCTCTGGGTCGCCGCCCGTCTCCATTTCTCTTCCCCCTCCCCTCCCTCACGGGACGCTCAACTTCCTCCCTTTGCTTCCGACTGTCTTTTGTTCTACCTGCGGGCCTCTTTTTCAATTTTTGTTCCGCGCCTCATTTATTTTCTCGGCTTTCAACCAAATTCAGCTTTGTGCGAAAAATAATTAAAAAGCCTGCAAAAAGTGGGGAGCACTGTGAAAAATATCTTCGTAAATTTACAACATATTTTGTAATCACGATTTACAAAATATGCTGTAAATTGACGACCGCCCATTCTTGCTCGTCAATGAATTATAAGTCGATTCAAAGTACTTGTACAATTTCAAGTTGTAATTTTACAACATTTATCATGGAAAATTTTCCTGTACCCTTTACAAGTGTTTTTCACAGTGGAGACGTAGGGAAAGGGACGGCGGCCTACCGCAACGTAGCCGGAGAGCTTCAAGTCCTTCGTCTTTAGGCTCTGGCAGGCGCAATTAAATTCCTGGGGCGTCTTATCCGATAATCCTGCCGATATTGGCGGGGCCTTGGAGTGAGCCAGTGAGCAGAGGTGTGTGAGGGGAAGACGGAAGGGATACAGTGAGACGCCTCGCTCCCCTCCCCTCCCCTCCCCCTCCTCTGCGTGGCTTAAGGGGGCCCCGCCCCGCCCACCCGCCTCCAGCGAGCCATAAGAGGTTGATGCCCAATGTAGCCTTAGTCATAGTTTTGATCTCTTCTTCTTCTTCTTCTTCTTCTTCTTCTTCTTCTTCTTCTTCTTCTTCTTCTTCTTCTTCTTCTTCTTCTTCTTCTTCTTCTTCTTCTTCTTCTTCTTCTTCTTCTGGAATTAGTAAGGAAGAGGAAATGTAGACGCCATAAATAACGTGCTGCGTCAGAAGTTTCAACCCCACCTTGACTGTCGCTGAAAAACGTGGAAGTTGAAAACAATCCTCTTTCGGGGGTTGATGTAACGCCCCCTTGCGCTGGCCTCCCAGTGTCACCTTGAGTAAAGGTAGGTCCGCAGACTCATGGGGGGCGCCGGGCCGGGCCGGGCCGGGCCGGGCGCCACTATCTCTGGCCCCGCACGCGGGGAAGGCCTGGAGACTGGCTGGCGGGGTGACTGCAATAAATCCTCGCCCTCCCGTGTTGCGTTTGTTCCTACGGCCCCCCTCCCTACTCGCCTGCCGCGCCGGCCGGGCCGGAGCGCCGGTCGAACGCCGCCCGGGCGAGGTGCGGGGCAGGGCGGGGCGGGGCGGGGCGGGGCGGGGTGGGGCGGGGCGGGCGGGGCTGCATGCGCGGGGCGTGGCGTGGGCCTCGGCGGCCGGCGGGACGCGCGGCGCGGCACGTGGAGGCACGTGGGAGGGCGGCAATAAGGGCTCGCGGGGCACTGTCTCTCTGCATCTTACCTACACTGTCAAAAACATCTTCGGAAAGTTACAACCATTTTCGTAAATTTGTGATTTACAGGTGATTTTGTATATTTACGATCGGTATCGTAAATTTACGGAAGCCTATTTGTACTCGTTTAAGGATGACAAGTCATTACCAAAGTATCAATTAAATTTTGTAATTTTGAAATTTGATGTCATACTCTTACGACATTTGTCATGGAATCTTTAGTTTGACACTTTCTAGTGGCTAGCATAATAGGTCCACACGGTAAAAACGATCTCTAGGTTTCCAAGAAGTAGTTATGAAACAACCAAGACGCTACCATGTAATTTCTTCATAAGAGTTTCCTGGCTGCTTCGAAAGCTGAACGTCGTGTTTACCGTGCAATACTCGATGCCTCGTAGGGAATACATGGGACTTTGAACCAACACCGGAAAAACAAAGGTGCTAAGCAACGCCTTTCCTCGGGTGCTAAAATCGAGTGCTAAGTTTAGTGCCTTTCCTGGGGCACTAAATCTTAGTGCCTTTGCAAAGGCACTAAATTTGTATGGAGTATACGCAGCTGGTCAGCTAAAGGTGCTACCTTCAAAAGGCACTAACAAAATTTAGTGCCTTTCCTGGGGCACTAAATCTTAGTGCCTATTTGCAAAGGCACTAAATTTTGTTAGTGCCTTTTAAAGGTAGGACTTAGCACCTTTGTTTTTCCAGTGAAGCATCTTAAAGTGGTCAACACAGTGTCCAATACTTGTAAGTGTGTATCACTCGAACACTTTTGATAACAGTGTCCACACAAAATCTCTTGGCTTGTTTTGAAAGCATTGCATTTGCGCTGATTCCTCGTTGCGCAGACGCAGCCTAATGCTGCGGCCTGTACTGTGCGATACTCTCCGAGCCCCCCCCCCCCCCCCGTTCTTTTAAGGCGTCCTCTCATTGTTTCCCTATCGGCAGGCGAGCCCCGCGTCACTCAATGCGGGCTAATTACTCTCCCCCTGCTTTGTCTACACGCCGTTTTCATTTTGTCTCTTACTCCGCAAGAGAGATGGCGGAAGAAAAGAAGGGAAAAGTATTATATTCGGAATTAATGCGGTTCATTTACATACGAAAGGCTTGAGGTAGATTTTTGGACGCCGGCGGGGTTATTATTCTCCATCTAATCCACGTGGCGAACACGGGGTTCTGCTGATGTGGCGAGCAAATAACTCTCGGCCCTGTGGGGCTGGGCGGGGGCATCCCAACCACGCCACAGCCAGTGTCCGCACCGCCCCTGCCCGCCCCGCCCCTGCCCGCCCCGCCCCGCCCCGCCTCTCGTCCATCCCAGCCCATCCCGGACCGGAACCGAACACTGCGCAGGGCTTTAATGATGCTCAGCTTGGCGGGGCGTGGCGGGGCGTGGCGTGCTGCTCCAGGACCTCCCGACCAGCACGTTCAGAACCGGCCGCCCAGGACTTGGTGCAGTCACCTCCTCTCGCGCTCAGAGTGCAGTATGACGCTTCGTGAGCCTTGCAGAAATCTGTTGCTCTTCGTCGGGAAACAATTGATTTTAACGCCCGTATGACTCGTGCGATTTAGCATCACACGTTGGTCACATTTGTCGTATGCACCTCATGTTGAAACTGCGTTTGGCGGGCACTGGCGAGCACTGACGAGCACTGACTTCCCCTCCCGTTTAATTGCCACTTTCACCTATCACCCTTTCACTTGAAATTCACGTATTGTGAGCAACTTCAAAATACAACCAGCTTTGTAAACCACACACATTTCATACAAATATCAGCATAATATATAATTTACATCAAACCTTTTTCTTTTCCCCCTAATATAGTCAGACAAAAAAGTAAGCGAAGCCAACAACATCTTTAAGATCCTCCTAGTATTATTAACTTTAAGAACTCGTTGCTGACTGTGTGCGGGTCCTGAGTTCTGACGTCTTCGTTTTTTGTTGCAGTCGACAATGGCGCCCGTCTCTGTACGCTGGAGGTTCCCGCCGGTAGCTCAGCCAACAGTCTCCTAGCGAGCTTCGACAAGTCCATCCTGCAGGTGAGTGCCAGCATCCTGCAGCATCCTGCACACCCAGAAAATGTGATCCTTGAAACAAGGCTAAACGCGTTGATTCAAGGTAAAAAAAATACAAGGAAAAAATTTAACTTGATTTCTAGAATTTTCTTTTGAGTCAAGGATTTTTATTCCTTAGTTTTAAAGATTATTCCTTATTTTAACGTATTTAACATCATGTTAAGGAAAAAAAGTTCCTTGTATTTTATTAAGAAAAATATCCTTGATTCAAGGATCAGATTTTCTGGGTGCAGCATCCTGCAGCAGCGTGGTGAAGCGGACCGTCCCGGAGTAGCCCCCCCCCCTCCCCCCCGCCCCTCGTCGAGGAGGGCTGCTCGCTGACGATCTGAAAGTTGTGCTAGAGGAGATTAAGTTGGCGACACCTATGCGGCTCCTCGGTCAACCATGTCGCGGATTTTGATGTGTCCCATAGTCCCCCGTGTCCCATAGTACCCCACCTTCCCCTAGCTGCTCTGCTAGGGGCGTGCCATCTGTCCGGCGGCAGTGGCAGTGGTTGGCGGGGCGGGGCGGGGTGGGGCGGGGCGGGGCGGGGCGGGGCAGGGCGCGGGGAGCTTGGGGAACGCGTATGAGCCTCACCATGAGAGGAGGGTGCCCTATGGAGTCCCCGCCCCGCTCCCTGCGCCTCGTCCCCTCCAGGCCCCTGAGCTACGGATAGAAATTGGCCTCCACGGCCTCCCCAAATTAAAAATCAGCGTAGTCTGTCAATTTCAGAAACGTCAACTTTTAGCAGAGGCTGGCGCCGAGGGGCCGCGGCGCCATGTGTGTGAGACATATGCACATGATTTGGGCGGCGGGGCCGGCCGGGTCGACCGGATGGGAAAGGGAAGGGACCGTGGGGGCGGGAGGGGAGGGGAGGGGAGGGGCGGGGAGAAATGAGGTGGGATGGGAGGCGTCGAAGACCATTTGCGCCCAGCACCGGACCGTCGAATAACGCGTAGCACAGACTTACCATGCTCCGCCCCGCGCTCCCGCGTCAGCTCACCTCTGGAAAAACCGCAAGTGTGTACAAGTATTCATTATTTACTGCATACTAACTGGTATTCAGTAAATAGCGTGTCCATGCCCACGTATGCAGTACAAACACTGTTAAAAAAATTCATTGTAATTTTACAAATAATGTTGGCAATTTTTTTCACAATTCAATGTTTGTAAAATTACTAACTGAAAGGATTGTAAGTTTTTTTGCAAACGTGTTCTGAAAATTGAGAATCTGTGATCTTAAAAATGCAAACCCTTATATTAATTTTATAATAATAATTTTCTCCTGTTGCTGTTGGATGTGGATATCTATTTCTAGACGTTACACTAGCCATTAACAGGACCGACAATTAATTTCAAATTTGTACTTTACCTTACCGGGAGTTGAACCCCGAACCTCTAGATTGGGAATCGATGCCCTTGCCCGCGCGGCCAAGGCGACTACCTGCGATCAACCGCGCTCTGACCTGGTCTCATTCTCCCTCGTCTTCCTGGGCTTGCAATTCGAAAATTGCGATCATTTCTCACATTTCCGATCTGGTTATCACAATTTTACAATCCCGCATTGCGAAATTACAAAGCTACCTAATTTTCACACCACCGTTTGTAATTTTCAGATCCCAGTTTGTAATTTTCACAAAACAGTTATGAATTTTAATACCACATTGTAAAATTAGCAATGTTATGAAATTTCGAAACCACGTTTGCAATTTTGCAACCGATTTTAATCTGAAATTTCAAAACTTTTTTAACAGTGAAGAAAAAACTTTGTCCTGGTTTTCAAGCAGCCCGAGAAACCCTGTATATTTTCTCCATAAGAGCCGCTTGGTTTTTCCGAAACTGCTTGGAAACCAAGGCGTCGTTTTCTCCGTTTCAATAGTGTGTACATGCCAAGGTACACACTATTCACTGAAAACCTTTGTACCGGGTGTCCCAGAGAACACACGGCAGTGTTGCGGGATTGCATACTCGCCAGAGCTGCAGGGGCTATGGCGCCTTACGGCCGGAGTGGGTAGGTAGACCCGCAACACTGCCGTGTGTTCTCTGGGACACCCGGTATAAGTATGCAGTAAATAATGAATAGTTGTAAACACTTGGTTTTCCAGAGGCCAAGTTTGAACTACGTTATTATCTTTATCATCAATATGTAGCACTCTCTGATAAGTACGACATAATTTTTCGCTCTTGCTAAACAACGAACCACAGAGATGTTCAATCACTCACGCGGGAGGGAATGTTACGTTACGGGGCGCACGGCAGGCGTTTAGCACCCAGAAAGCAATAGTCTTGGCCTTGTAAGAACTTGATTCAAGACTAAATTCACCTTGAAATAAGTATTTTTGCCTTAAATCAAGTCTAAAGACTTGATTCAAGTTCAAGGGTCTTGATCGCTTCAAGGCTATAGCCTAGATTCTGGCCTTCCTTTTTCTGGGTGTGGATGCGCCGCGCCGGTGCGTCTCTGTGGTGTCAGAGCCTCTGAGGGGTGGAGCAGGGCCGGGCAGAGGAGTAGCGGTCGTGGATGGAGTCAGTAGCGATACTATTGGCGAAAAATGTACCAAGTAAATGTATGATTTGCGTAAATTGATTTTTCGTTTCCTTTCTGTTTTGCAGATTCGCGATTGGCTGACAGTCGAACAGGAGATGTTGCGCCAGCAGACAGTAGTGGTCGGGGAGGTGGGGGAGATCCTCCAGGTGCTGGACAAGCAGAAGGTGAGCTACTTCAGTGTCTCTCTATCTCTATCTCTCTGTAGTTTATGTGCGTCTGCCGTCAAATTCTATTTTTTCGCCTCCCCCTTTTCTCCGCCCCGTCTTTCTTTCTCTCGCCCGGCCGGGGGATTCCTTTGAGACAACCCTCTCTGCAATTACTGCAGCCGTGGGCCTGGGTGGGTATCGCGTCCCCTTCTTGCTGGAGATGAGGGCCGTGTCCACGCGGGCCCCTCCCCTCCCCTCCGCTCCCCTCCCCTCCCCTCCCCTCCTCCCTCCTCCCTCCTCCCTCCCTCCCCTCCCCTCCCCACCCCACCGCTCCCCATTCGTTTCTTCTTTCAAGGGGTTCTTTTCCTCAGAAAAGAATAAAGTGACGTTTGCAGAGCTCAGTTCACACACTGCGCTCGCTCCTAAACATTCTTCAGTCCCGCTCGCTTCTAACTCGCCCGGCCCGGCCCTGCTGCCAGCTCTCTGCCACTGCATGCGTGCACAGATAGGCCCGCCCGCCCCGCCCCGCCAGTCGGTGCACACCCCGCCCCGCCCCCGTGCATACGGTCTTAGAAGCCTTTCAGTCGCCCCTCCCTGCTCTGGTCGGATCCGCTCATTTTACGGTCATTATTTTCCGGCTTCACACACATTGCCACGCAAGAGGCCTGGCGCCTGGCGTGCAGCAAGGGTCGAGTGTGAGTGACAGATGACCTAGGAAACATTTTCTCTTTCTTTTAGATTTTGCCCCACAGTCGTTTTGACTTTCGTTGCCTACCGGTAGTTAGCCTGTTGCGCACGCACGCTGAGCCTGGTTACGAAATAACGTCAGGATCCCGAGACTTTGTCGTGTTACCTGTTCATTAAATGCCGTCGTTTGTGTTGCGGCCCCGCCCCCGGCACACCTGCTATATTCTCTGGGAATATTGCTGGGAGGGAGCCGGTGGGTGGGGGTGGGGGGGGGAGACTCAAAGGGAGACAGGAGAGAGAGAGAGAGAGAGAGAGAGAGAGAGAGAGAGAGAGAGAGAGAGAGAGAGAGAGAGAGAGAGAGAGAGAGCAAGGGGAGGAGCGTTAACCGCTTAGTTGGGGGAGCGCTCGCAAGTCTAACGCTCTGGTACGCACCATGAAGTGAGTTACAGGGACTCCTGTGTCCCTCAGTTGAGCAAGGAAAATGTTAATGTGCAATCTTGAGACTCATCACCATATCGTACTTTTGATCCAACTACGTGGCACTTTTTGTAGCGCATGATCCAGGTGAAAGGGGAGGGAATTCTATTAACATGTCGGCCAGGGGGAGGGCGGAGCCATCCGGCCCCCGCGGGGGCGCGCCCTGCCCCGCCCCGCCTCGCCCCGCCCCGCCCCGCCCCGCCACCGGGGCCAGGCCGGGACTGGCACGCCAGGAACGCAAATATGGAAGGGCGTTCCGACGGATGGGGGAGGGGGAAGACGCGTGTAGCAGAGGCTCAGATTACCGGTAGAGAGGAGAAACGGACGAGTGACAGGTAAAAAATGTCGAGTATTTTTTGGCGCTCGTTGTACACTGTTAATTGCAGAGTGCGAAGTATTTTTGCTTTGTAATTGCAAAGCGATGCTTTGCAATTTACAAAGCTTTAAAATTCTTCGCAATTCGCAAAGCGTTTGCTTTGTAAAAATCTAACTGTGTAGAGCTCATCTCAAATTGGTATTTGTACCAATGAAGGAGCACTTTTTCTTTAAAATAAAGGAATTTTTCGCTCTGTGTCGTTGTGCCCATTTCAGGTGGATTGAAGCTAACGCTCCAGAGCCGGCGGCGGGCCGGGCCGGGCCGGGCCGGGCGTGGCAGCGCACTGCTCCCGTGCAAGTCCTGCTCGCTCGTAACTGGGTCTGTTTATGGCGCCCGTACTGACATCGTGTGATTGTGCCGCGATCCAACTGAATCCCTGTTCACTCCGTCTCCCTCAACCACACCTATCTGTTGGCGCGCGAAGAGAGAAAGGAAAATGTTTATTTTGAAATAACACATCGGTCGCGTGTGTTTAATTACTCTTGATCGTCTGTCGTGTTAATTACGTTTGGTGGACACCGCGGAATTAATACATGACAGACACGATACGTTTGCGTTTTGCGCCTTGGCTTGAGAGCGTCTGGGACCCTATCCATTTGTTGGGGCAGCTTTTTCTCTCCGCTTCCCTCCCCCCCCCTCCCCTCCGGCCCCCCTCCCCAACACGGTTTACCCGCGGTCAATTCGGTGGCCGTGCAATCACGGGCACGGGGTTGAATGAGGAGGGGAGACGGGCGTGAAAGACGAGGTGGAAAAGCGAACCTGGCGTGGCGGGGCGGGGCGAGGCGGGGCGGGGCGAGGCGGGGCGGCGCTGGGTGGGGCGGCGGCGCGGGGTGGGCCCTGACGGGGGACGAGCAGTTGAGAGATACGGCTGGGGGAGACCCGGTCGGTTCATACTATTGCTAGTATTGATGCACCAAATGGTTAGCATTACAAGTCTAACAGTTTCATTTTTTGTTTTGCTTCCGCAGTTAAAAGTTTAAAATGTTATCCTCACACTGAGTGTAAGGGAACACGAAACAGCATGCGAGTAGCGCTGTCTTGTGGTTTTTATTGCGAGGGATGCAGACAACATGTTACTCCTACCGAGTGGGCCTCAACTCCGGCAATCCAGTGTACACCCACCCTGGCAACCCATGAGCAATCTTCAAAGAAACGGGGTACAAAAGCTGCACTTGGTGCCCATGTGCAGGCGTTTTGCCATTTAATAGGACAAAAAATATTCAGGCAATCTGGCAATCTGGCAGTCTTGGAAATCCGGTATGTTCACTGCAGGACGGAGTTGAGGCCCCACCCCTTCGATTTAACTTCTTATATTTACGTAGTAAGTCCGTCATACAACTTTACAACTCACACGTGAATATACGGTGTTTGTTATGCACGTTGTATAATAACTACCGTGCGCAACAGTTCTTTTGCAACCCCTGTGTTGGATTCGGGCATCAATTTCACTGTATTTGTGATAGTCATGTTCATCGCCCAAAATTAGCGAGGCTTTTCTACATCGCTCCGTTACAGCGATATGTGCCAAGATGACTCAGAATGAGTCGTATCTATCTCTTAAATTGAGGGATGTAAGCTGAAACGACTCAAAAAGAGTCATAAATATAGCCGAAAATGTCCTCATTATGACTCTAATCGAGCGATGTTAATCTTTCTCGCTTTCTAGAGAGCGAGATTCACGACTTCTCGATTTTCAGTGTAAACAACTGAAGCCTTCAAAATGTTTCCTAGTGCTGTCTCGTGCATTATGGTCCAGGAGACGTTGAAACGCACCCCTAGAGGTGGCGCCACAGTGCAAGGAGTAGAGACGGTGTTGGCGGCGCTACTGTGGCGGGTCGCTAAGGGGGAGTAGCGCCGAGCCGGGGATAGCGCCGCATGGCTTGAGAACTAAAAGAGGAAGGGGCCATCGGCATTACACGCTCCACTATTCGAAAAACCTATGCTATGCAGTACGTTCTGTCGTTTACTATTCGGTCTATACAGGATTTACTGTATTGCAAAGGTCAGATTCACATCGATCCTGCATGGTTATTCCAAACCTATACGGTTTTGAATGTACGGTCCGGGTCGTAGGCGACCAGTAAATAGGTACGGCGTTTTTCACGAGTGTCAGGTGCTGGGGGGTGCACCCAGAAAATCTGATCCTTGAATCAATGACATTTTCCTTAATAAAATACAAGGAACTTTTTCTTAATATGAGGTTAAATTCGTTAAAATAAAGAATAATCTTTAAAACTTAGGAATAAAAAATCCTTAGAACAACTATTTCTGACCTTGACACAAAGAAAATTCCTAGAAATTGGGTCAAATTTTGCCTTATAATTTTTTTCCATGAATCAACGCGCTTAGTCTTGTTTCAAGGATCACATTTTCTGGGTGTGCTGTTGCTTGTCGGGGCAAACACTTTGTGACGACTGCTGGGCCGGGCCGGGCCGGGGGGCTGAGGAGGGACTTGTCCAGCTGCTGCTGCTGCTGGGGCGCGCCCGGGCGGCCAGGCTAGGCCCGCGGGGATCAGCCCCCAGCATCTCTGCTCCAGCCAGATGAGACCCACGCCTGGGGCCAGCCACGCCAGGAGTATTGGGAGAATATTATTGCGCGTAAAGTTAATGCTTAAAAACAAAAAAAAAGTGATGCATTTGTGTGAGTGTGGGTCACTGTACAACTCCTTCAGTGGCACATTTTAAGTGAGATATTCGTTAAGTGTTGCTAAATATGTCCTGGAAATCAATGAAGCTAAACGATAAAACTAACGGGTGGGCTGGGGTAGGGACGTGCAACAGAAGGGCAGCGGCGCCGGGCAGGGCAGGGCAGGCCAGCGGCGCCCAGGCTGCTAGTGGCTCGCGCTGGCCAAGAGTTTAGCGTTCCCCTGGGGCCGATGCTTTGCGCAGATAGCCCCCTCCAGAGAACGAGCGGGAGAGAGAGAGAGAGAGAGAGAGAGAGAGAGAGAGAGAGAGAGAGAGAGAGAGAGAGAGAGAGAGGGGGGGGGGTGTTGAGCGATGTGTCTTGAACCCTTCTACATGGCGCGACGCCAACAGGCGCAGAGTGGTTTCACAGCGTTTCACAGTGTTTTATAGTGTTTCACAGTGTTTCACTGTGTTTCACAGTGTTTCACTGTGTTTCACAGTGTTTCAGTTACGGTGCTCTTGTTTCAGAATGTCTTGCGGGAGCTGGAGCACAAGAAGCCCCAGCTCGATGACCTTGTTCACACGGCGGAGAACCTGAAGGCCGATTCCAACCGCCAGCAATTGCACAGCAAAGGTAAGTCTGGAACACGACTGCCCGTGTTTTAGCACGCGGCTCTTAACAACTAAGCAATCAAGGAATATCAAACACACGACCGTATAAGATGGAAAATTAATAAAGGCATACGCTTGTAAGTAAAGAGGAGAGACTTGTAACAAAGAGCTGATGGGAACTCTGCCGCTGGGGCAGCGCCCCGCCCCGCCCCGCCCCGCCCCGCCCTACTCATAGGTGTGGGAGTGTGGGGCCTCTAGGGTGCTCTCGGCCTCCGGCCCTCCGTTCCATGTGCGGAGGGATGCGAAGTTTTACCAACTTCCGGCGACTAATGGATCCTGGTCTGGACCCAGAAAGGGGCCATGGAAACGCCAGCAAATCACGCATTTTGTATCTTTAGCGCAAAAACATTAGCTAGCGGGGCACGCCGGTTAGCTGGCGAATAGCCACCTGACCTGACCTCGCGCTTCATTTTTGTACTTTGCGACAAGTATGGCAATGGGAGGGAGAGGGGGCGGGGCGGGGCGGGGCGGCTCTCGACCAATCTGAGAGCGGCCCTCAGGGCTCGTCTTCGCAGATGGCAAACTTGGGCGGACTGCTCTTTGCTGTGGAATGAGTATTGTCCTGTGGAACGGGGTGGCATCGCCCCAGACCAGACCAGACGTCAGCAGGAGAAGTGAGAAAGTTTTCGCTCGGCTCCCTTATTACCGCAAGCAGCGCTCTGATAACTTCTCGGTCGATCATGATGCGCGCTTTGCGTGTGCCCTCCCCCCACCAACCACCCCACCCCCGGGAGTTGGTGGTATTATTATTTAGGCTTTTAATTTCCATCATGGAAAGGCTGCCCTTTGGGCAATTCCCCCTGACGTCTAATACAGTAATTCACTATCAGTCACTATTCACCTTCCGGGATCAATAACAATTTTTCCATTTTACGACGATATATTGCTTTTCACAACCTAATCTGTCGACTTCCCATGTATTCACATTCCTTTAAGTGCTTAAAGTGCGGCAAAATGAAAAAAATACAACTTAATACTATTATGTCAGAAAATGTGAAACATTATTTTCCACAGCTTATTTATCGCAATACGCAAATAATACTTTGGATCTCCATTTGTTTTCCTATGTCTTCTTTTGTAAAAACTTTTGACGTGGTGTTCTGAACGATCTGTTAACGAGATTTTTTGTTAAGGCACCGCTAACTAGGGGCTAAAGTTTTGAATCTTGCGTGCTAGGCGGTGGAATGGAGGGAGCCGGGGAGGATCAGGGGACAGAGGGGGCTGGGGGAAGTCCCCGCCAGTTTCTTATTTGCCTACTTCTTTTCGTCAGGAGGGTTGGGGGTGGGAAATGAGAGCTTAGAAAGAAGAGGGGGTCTTTTGCAAAGTTGCCTCCGCGTTTTATTCGTCGAGTGCATCCTGATTTCATCCCTCTTTTCCACCGTATTTTCTCTCTTTGTTTACCTTATTTTATCGCTAGGAAAAGGATGAAAAGTCCGTTACTTATCCTTTGTTGAGCCCAAACCATACCCAAGAAATACATATTTATGCTTCAATGCTTCGGGACAAGAGACATTGTATCAGTCCCCCAATTCATATCAATATTTCGAGCTGCCTCATTACTACTATTTAGTATTACTCTCTACGCTTAGTCTTTATTCAAATTACCGTGAGCGGAATACCTCTTCACTTCAGTTTTCCTCTCTAGCTGTGCCGCCTGCGGACTGGAGATAGGCAACACGGTGGACGCGCGAGCGTAGCGGGTGGCCTATGCCGAGGTTCACAGGCGCGCAGCCTGGTGTAGTCACCAGGACTCACTTCTCACTTGCCTGAGGGGTCGAAACTCGCGGCTGCCAAATCACCCTACGGCCTTGGTTTGCCTTGGAGGCGGTGCCCCGCACCTTCACATGTGAAGGCAGCAGCCGGAAGGTAGACCGGGCTTAAACGCGCTGTGAAGGTGTAAGGTGTACGCGTAAGGTGCAGGTGTGCCGTCCGAACTGGGCCGTGCCTCGGGCTGCCTCGGGCGGGGCGGGGCGGGGCGGGGCGGGGCGGGGCGGGGCGGGGCGGGGCGTCCCTCTCAACACTCGATAAACTTTTTGCTGTCTGGATAGAGGGGGGAGGGTGCCCGTCCCACCGCAATCTCGGCTCCGTCCCCCGGACGACCACTGGGAAGGAAATCCGGAAGCGGGGGGAGGGAGGGGGCTGAAGGGCCTGCTTACTGTCGTCCTCTCGCCCCTCACCGCTAAAAACATTTGTCTACTTTTGCAACTTTTAGTATATTTATTTTTGAGCTGACATATCTTGTAATAATTGCTTATGGCGCAGTTCGTCAAGCTTCAGTTGTAAAATAACAATAAGCCCAAACAAGTACACCTAAGAAGGCAACTTGACCTGCTGCCTATTACAGCTCAGGTTGTAAAAATACACCGGAAAAACAAAGGTGCTAAGTCCTACCTTTAAAAGGCACTAACATAATTTAGTGCCTTTGGAAGGGAACTAAGATTTAGTGCCCCAGGAAAAGGCACTAAATTTTGTTAGTAGTGCCTTTTGAAGGTAGGACTTAGCACCATTAGCTGACCAGCTGCGTATACTCCATACGAATTTAGTGCCTTTGCAAAGGCACTAAGATTTAAGGTCCCAGGAAAGGCACTAAACTTAGCACTTTAGCGCCCCAGGAAAGGCGTTGCTTAGCACCTTTGTTTTTCCGGTGTACTGTATATTTTTTACAGTGTTCCCCGCAAGCCCCTTTCCCTTATTTCTTGTTTAGCTTCTAAACCAAAAATGAGAGGGGGGGGGGGGACGGAAATGAAGTCGAGCGAGCGTTTTTCAATGCGAGATTGTTTGCCGACTGAATGAAATAAGCGCCGACCTCCGCGCCGCGCCGGGCCGCTTTGTATCGACTGTGAATAGCGAGACTGAGGAGCGGGTGAAAAATAGACAAGTGCGCCCTCCACGCCATTCACTAGCAGCACCCCCCCCCCCCCCCCTACCATATCCTGCTCGGCCACGCGAAGACTTTTTGTTTTTGTTTTGGATAGACACCCCGCTCCCCGCACCACGCCAGGTGGAGCAGCCTGCGATGCTGAGTAACCGCCCGCCCCGCCCCGCCCCGCCCCGCCCCGCCCCGCCCCGCCCCGCCACGCCCCGCCCCGTCGCCAGTGACCTTCTGCAGGAGGGCAGGCACTGCCGCGCCGCCACGGCCCAATGGAGTCATCTGTTTCAATTGTCATAGACACATTGCAGCGCCGTCGGGGGAGAGGAAGCTCCAGACGAAAGCTAGCAGTCGGAAGTTGTGAAAGAGAGACGCTGGTTAATGTGACGTGCAGATAAAGGGGGTGGGGCGCAACAGGATGGGAGGGAAATACTTATAGAGAAACCTCGAGTTACCATGGCGCCCTCCTCTCGTGGAGTTGTGAACCAGTAGTGATGTACCGGGTGTTTCTTTGAATGCGCAACAGTGTTGCGGGTTTGCCTACCCCACTCGCCCGTAAGGCGCCATGGCCCCTGCAGCGCTGGAGAGTATGCAATCCCGCAACACTGTTACGCATTCAAAGAAACACCCGGTACATGCTGGATCTGATTGGCTGTTGTGGGCCGAAGATGGAAGTGTTTTTTTTTTCTCTGTTAGGTTATCACACTGACGGGGTGGCAGGCCTGCAATTGCATTTCCCATCATTATAGAATAGGGCCCTTCCCTTCACACATGTGAATACAAGTGTAGTCCGTGCGCATGTGAGTGAGAGGGTTAGCGAGCGAGCAGGGGTGAAGGGTCGGGGGGGCCCGCTCTCCTTGTGCCTCGGCGGGCGGGCGGAGCGGAGCGGGAGCAGTCGGGAGGTGGGGCCTGGCCTGGCGCGCATAGTGCTGTACACTGAATAAATCAGCTCGGCAGTGCGCCATTGGTGGGGAACGGGGGAGGAACCGAGGGAAACAGAGACGCAAGCGAGGCGAGGCGAGGCGAGGGGGTTACAGCGCACCGGCTCCATCGGCATCTTTCTCCTCGGCCCGGCCGCTCCGCTGCCACTTGACACTTCCCACTGCCCGCCCGCCCTGCCCTGCCCCGCCCCGCCCCGCCCCGCCCCGCGCACTGCCATGTCGGTGGCTCACGTGCGGTCTTCTACCATATCCGACCTTGTCCTAATTGTATTCCGTTTAAGTTTATTTCACACTGTACGTAACTGTTGCACCACGGGGCGTAGGAGCGAGCTGCCCGGACTGTTAACAGGCAGAGCAAGAAAATCGTGCAAAGAAATTTACTGCTACCATACTGTAAAAAATATTTGCGTAAAGTTACGATATTGTTTTCGTAATTTGTGTTTAATTTTTTGCCTACTTATCTGGGAACACTGAACGGTGTCGTAAGTTTACGATCGGAATCGTAGATCTACAAAAGCCCACTTTTACTCGTTTAAGACTCACAAGTCGATACCAGGTGTACTTACAATTTTGAAATTTTCGTAACTTTCCATTTTTCATGGAAAATTGTCCCGGGCGCCCTTACAAACATTTCTCACAGTGGCGACTTTCCAACAACCATTGTAATGACGTGTGCTTACAGTATTCATAATAAACCGGTGATGGTTGGTTTTATGGAGGGTGGAGGGATGACCGGCAAGTTGTTGCTCGGGCGGGCGGCGCGGTCAGCCGCCGGCTAAGGACATGCGCTCTGCACTGCGGGGGGCGGGGGGCGGCGCGGGGCGGCGCGGGGCGGCGGCAGGTCCTGGCGGCGGCGAAGCTCTTTTCCTCTCATTGTTCTCCACTTCCCTCTTTACTTTCATGAATTTAGAGCGGGCGCCACACCGTCAAGTGGATTGTGGCGGGGCGGGGCGGGGCGGCGCGGCGCGGCGCGGCCTGGCCAGCTGATGGCGCGTCTGCTCGCGAGTAATGTGGTTTGGAACAACGGCCCCTGCCGTGCGCCGCGCCGCTACCCGAGCCGGCCCCCGCCCCGCCCCGCCCCGCCCCTCTCACCCGCCGCCCCCCGATCGATGTACGCAAGAAGGCGCGCTGGATGTGACCGGCGGGGCGGAGCGGGGCGGGGTGGGGCGGGGCGGGGTGGGGCGGCGGGGTGGGCGGGCGTGCCGGAGGGGGTGGGTCGGGTTGGGACCGGCCCGGCCCGGCCCGGCCCGGGGTGGTGGTTGCCGGGCCGGCGTTGCCAGACTGCGGGGCGCCCGGGGCCGTGCTGCGCTGGGTTTCG
Organism: Frankliniella intonsa; assembly: GCA_033675135.1. Taxonomy (NCBI): domain Eukaryota; kingdom Metazoa; phylum Arthropoda; class Insecta; order Thysanoptera; family Thripidae; genus Frankliniella; species Frankliniella intonsa. The sequence goes on from CM066253.1 coordinate 15,045,070, forward strand.
AGGACCAAAGGGCTGAATGGCATGGCTCTCGCTCTGTCTCCCTGTCCCTCCGCCCCTCTCCCTCGGCCTGTCACTTCCTCCCGCACACGCTCGCACACACACACACACACTCAGGCGCACTCAACTCCATTTCTTTTCGGACGCGGCATGAGGGTTGCGATGGGTGCTTAACGCCCCCTTTTGCATACCACCACCACGGTCATGTACTGTCCCTCTAACACAGATTTATTTAACCTTTCATTAAGAATTTTTTTTTTAGATTTTATAAGGAATTTGCTGTTACAGCTTCGAAATTAAAATGATTCATAGGAAAAATAAACGTGACGTGCGTCACGCTTGGAAGTGCGACCCCTGGACAGTTCGCATCGTGTGGCGTGACCGGAGTGTTGGTCACGTTTGTGATGCGACCTCCTATGTGAAATGTCATATACCATGGAGCTTGCGTCGCATCACATGGTGTGGCGTAAATTTAGGTCGCATTACGTGGTGTGACCAATAATGCTCACACCAATTGATGCGATGCACGTCACGTTTGTTTTCCCAGTGTTGGTATATGTGTTTACTTTTTTGGGTGGATAAGAGTATTACGTGATACTGATTTGTCGCTTGTGTTAAAAATCCGTTCGCAAACACCCCTGCGGGTGTCTATACTCAATGCGTCCGACGTGGATAGAGTACCTCCCCTGGAGAGAGAGAGAGAGAGAGAGAGAGAGAGAGAGAGAGAGAGAGAGAGAGAGAGAGAGAGAGAGAGAGGCATGCAGACTAGGTCGATATCATTTTTCGTTGCATCAGGTAACTGTTGGATGCCAACAGGTGCGCGCAGTTGGCCCTCGCATTAACTGTGCTCTGTTGAAAGATGGCTCTGTGGGTGTGTATTGTGTATAGCATTAAGCTGGTTCGATGAGACCTAGGTCGCTGGGACAATCGCGCGACGTCTGTCGACTTCTGAAAATTTTAGTTACAATTTTCGTCTTTAACGACAGGAGTGCGCACGCGGGCGTGAGTTTGAAACCCGCGTGGGACTCAATTTTTTTTTCGCTCCGGCCCTTCTGCGCAGAAGCCCGGCCAGGCCTAAGTGACAGTAAATGTCGCCTGTCAGGTCACAGCGTACAGTCCCACCTCCTCTGACCCCTTCCCTCCCACTCCCCACAACTCTGGCAGAAGCTTCGGCCGGCGCCATCAGCGCGGAGCCCATTATTTCAACCATTAGCCGTTAGGCGTTGCCGAACCTTCGATCGGCTGCGGTGGCGGCGAGGCGACTGAAACACGTCACCTGTCACCCCTGCTGCCCAGCCCAGCGTCCACACGGGGCCACTAACTTGTCATTAATCACGTTACGCCGAAACTGCTAACTGAGTCGTCGTGTGACGATAAATATTGCTGCAAATTGTTCGGCACGAGGCTTTGGATGAAACAGTCGTCCCATCACATGCATAATTCGTCACATGTCATTGCATCGTTCGTCGCACTGTGATGAACCATTTGCCATTCAACATAAACGTACTATTCGCCGACTCATTTATCACACCCCTTCACTGGAAGAACAGACGTGACGTGCGTCACACTTGCAACTGCGACCCTTGGACAGGTCGCATCATGTGGTGTGACCGTAGTTTTGGTCACCTTTGTGATGCGACCTCCTACGTGTAATGCCGTATACCCTGGAGCTTGCGTCGCATCACATGGTGTGACGTAACTTTAGGTCGCATTACGTGGTGTGACCAAATATGGTCACACCAATTGACGCGACGCACGTCACGTTTATTTTTCCAGTGTTGTGACGAATCTTTCGAGAGTAACATTCAGCACTGACATTGTCGTTATGTGGTGACTTAAAATTTTATTAGTGCTCACCACCATCCGGGCCACTTTTAACAGCTTCAAGAGCATTCCCTTGGGTACTTTATTTGGTGTAGCACTGGAGCGCTGCAGGAACGGGAGATTTAAGGAATCTGCGCCTCGCAGCGCTACTGGATGCTAAGGTAATGAAATTCTTTACCTGGCGGAGCGGGGCGGGGCGGGCTGAGGATCCCGTGCATGGGCGTCGGGGACCGTGCAGTGTGACCCACCTGAGCGTACCGTAGCTGCCGTAGCCTCCGTGCCGCGGGGCGTGGCGGGGCGTGGCGGGGCGTGGCGGGGTGCGGTTCCGTTTGGGTCGGAGGCGTTGACCCAGGTCAGTGAGTCGGGGTGGGCGTGGAGGTAACGCTGCAGTCATGCAAGGAAACGCTTATCGCCGAACGGCCGGGCCGGGCGTCACTAGGCGCGGCTAGCGCGGCGCAGTGCCGCTAACGCCGGCCCGGCAGGACAGGTTCGCGTTCGACTGGGACCGTCACTCACAGTTTGCTACCCTCCACACTGGAGAAACCAACGTGACATATGTGTCACCTTATGTAACGTACTCCTGGGTGAAAGCGTTTCGTGATGCACTCTGCTCCATGTGAAGGTAGGGACAGCAAGAGGCGCGTTGCATTACGCTATACAGAGAGCGCATTTTGAAACGCTTTCTTACGAGAGTACAGCAACAAACGCGACTCATGTCACATTAGTTTTCCCAGTGCACTGTTAAACGAAGTGTTCAACTGCTCAACACTTGTATGTGTGCAACTTCTAGCCTAGAACGTGCAAGTGTGCCACTCGGCAGTTGTGCAATTGCAAGTGTCAAACTCGCCAGTTGTACACTCGCAAGTGTTCAACTCAACAGTTGTGCACTTGCAGGTGTTCAACAGCACCGTGCAACACTATACTGGTTGAACACTAGCAAGTGCACAACTGTCGAGCTAAAAACTTGGAAGTGTACAACTGGCGCGTTAAACACGTGAAATTGCACAATTGCCGATTGCACACTTGCACCTGCTAGGCTGGAAGTTGCACACATAGACGGTATAAAACTTGGTTTTCAAGACAACTTTCTTGATTTTCAAGACGTTTTGGAAAACTCAAGACCATTCGTTCACGTCCTGAAAACCAGGACGATTTCCAAGACATTGCTCTTGATTTTCAAGACATCGTCTTGACATTATTCCACTTTTTCAAGACGATGTCTTGAAAACCAAGAGCAATGTTTTGAAAATCGACCTGGTCTTGATTTTTCCAAAACATCTTGAAAACGCAGACGACAGTTTTACCGTGATACAAGTATTGAGCAGTTGAACACTTGGTTTAACAGTGTGCACTTCGCATCAGCAATAAGGCTTGTGCGTAAGCGCCGCGGCTGGCCGTCCTGAAGGAGACGTAGCTCAGCCTGACGGTCGGAGGGCTGGCGCGGGTGGCGCCAGCGAGCAGTCTGCCCGCCGCGCCGGTCGGGCCTACCTCCTACGCCCTCGCCCCTCACCGCCCTGCCGCTCTACTTGTTGTTCCCGCCGGGAGCGCCGCAAGCTGAACGTGTTCCTCGGTACAGGTCGGCGCAGGCGGCGCAGGGCGGCGCAGTGGAGCGGAAGGCAGTGGCGTGTGACGGTGAGGCCGGGGCGGGCCGGGGCGGGCCGGGGCGGGGCGGACGCGCTTCCGAGAGCTGTCGTCGCGCTGGCCCCGCCCCGCCCCCGCGCCCGCCCCGCCCCGCCCCGCCAGACTCGCCGGCCTGGCCTGTCGCACCAATTAATTGCGCGCTCGTGCGGCTCCTTTGGGGATGGGGGGGGGGGGGGGGGGCGTGAATAAGTAGAGGGAGGGGGTGACAACGGGGAGGGGATGAGGTCGCCGGTGACGGGGAGGACGCCGTACGCAAACACGACGGCAAACACGTGAGCGTCCCCTGCACCCGGAAAACAGCAGCCTTGGCCTTGTATTAAGGACCGACTCAGGACTTAAACCACCTTAAAATGAGTATATTTGCGTAGATACAAGTCCAAAGACTTGATTCAAGTTCATGTGCCTTGAGCGCTTCAAGGCTACAGTCTTGATTCTAGCCTTCCTTTCTCTGGGTGTGTAGGGTGACGGGGTGCGTGATGCGCTGAGCAGTGCCCTGCCTGCCAGGGGCCTAGCGCCGCCCAGCGCCGCCCAGCCCGGCGTCCCGACGCGTCATTAAGCCAATAGCCGAACAATAGAGCGGCTCACGGGGCACCTGCTCAACACACACGGGGGGGTGGCGCCGGCCGGCCGGGGCGGGGCGGGGCGGGCCGGGCCGGGGCCCGCAGGCTGTGGGGTTGGCGGCGGGGTGCGGCGGGCGGGGCGGGGCGGCGGGGCCGGCGCTCAGTAAGGCCGCGGCCGCCGACCCGAGCGCAGCGGCAGGCAGGCAGCCGCCGGGTCTCCGCCCCGCCCCGGCGCGCGCGCACCACGGCCGCGCCGCTCCACTTGTTGCGCACGCTAGCCGGCGAAGTGCGGGTCGAGCATGAGCGCGGCGTAGTGAGCGCGGCGTAGTGAGCGCCGGCCGGCCTGCCGGCCAGCATGTCGTGGCAGCGGGGCCTGCGCCCGGCGCCGCCGCCCCTCAACCCCGAGGAGGACGACGACTACTTCAGGGGCTACGGCAGCATGGGCAGGAACTACGGGCACTACGGCTCGTGGGGCCGGCACCGCACGCCTAACTACCGGGACATGCGCGACGGTGAGTCGGTGGCGAGGGAAGGGGTACATCACTATGGAAATGGGTGTACACCGACTAGAAGTCAAAAGATTCGATGTCGACTGGAAAATGACTGGACGTGACTGGAAAATGACTAGATGTGACTAAAAAAGTGACTTGATGCAGGGAAAAAAAATTATTGACACAAACTACGAGTTATTCTACGGTTTTCACGCTATTTCGGATTATTTCGGGGCGATTTGGGACTAGCTTGCCTTATTTTCCCCTGACTGGAAGTGACTGGAAATGACTGGATGTGACCGGGGAAATGACTGGTCAGAGACCCGTACACTGACTGGTCGGAGCGATGTACGTACTCCTCGGTTGGTGGGCCCCAGTGGTTTTCCTTTAAGAAGACAAGATCCAATCGGATTTGACGGCCCTGGACTGGAGCCAGCGGGGCAGGCGGGGGTCGGTTATTGTCTGCTGCGATAGCCTGGCCTGGCCTTGTGGAAGTGCAGGATAGTTGTCGGCGGCTTAAAGTGGACGTGTGGATGGTGACTTCCCCCCGCCCTGCGGAAACGACCACTACTGTCTGCACGCTAGAGGCAGCGCAAACACCCTGCCGGCTGATTCAGAAGATCGCTCTCGTTCCTCCTTCCTTGTCGCACCTATGGCGGTGCCCTATGCTGGGCATGGCGGCGCTACATGAGTGCGACAAGGACAGCAGTACGAGAGCGATCCTCGGAATCAGCCTGCTGGGCGGGCACCGGGCGGGGCCCGGGCGCTCCGCTCACTGTGGCGTGCGCGCAAGCGCTCCCGTTTGCCGGCCAGGCTCGGTTAGTGGTAACACATACGTGGTTACGCCCCTTGCTGAGGCTGCCGGTGCCGTCAGTAATTTCCCCCCTCCTCTTTTGCGTTTTTGCTTGAGGTGTTGAAACTCGGAAAGGGCTTAATGCTGGTAAGAGGTTTAACGGAGATGAAAGTTGAGGATTTAAATTTTTGGAAAGACGCCGGTTTGACGGTAGCAGCCGCGGGAGATGAAAAGGGATCTCTGGATGTATACTGACACCCCCTCATGACTCACACGCGGTTAGGGTGCACTGGCCTCCCCGTTCACCCCCTCTCTGCGTCTAGGACGCAAAGGGCCTGGGAGCCTGTTGGCCTGAAAGGCGTCACAGAACGGGTTATACTAATTTGCCAGGGAGGGAAAGCAAAAGGGGAAGGGGAAGAAGGGGTGGTGTCACGGACTAAATGAGGTGCGCGAGGTGTGGCTAGGGTGGGGGTAAGGGGTTCTTTCGAGACCGAGATGACAGGAAGAACTCGCTCCTATAGTATATCTCCTCCAATTACCTTCCGGTGAAAATTCACCGTAAGCTTTTGTTCGTGCTTCTCACATAATCTGCATGTCCTTCTGCTATCCTCCGACTCTGACACCATTTCTAAGCTCTTCGTGCTGGACATGAAGCTTGTCAATATATTGTAGACACTATCCTGTTTTGGGAGACTGTTTTCGACAGACGACTACGACGAACACGTGACATGTCGGATACGATGTGCGGACGGACGTGGTGACATGGCGGTGGTGTCACAAAACCGAGTCATGGCCCAAGTGTAGCGAGACGAGCCCCTTGATTGGTTCCTTGTACGAAGGAGAGAAGGGCGGGTTTGAAAGGCTCTTGGAACTGGCAACCTGAGGGAGAAGGAGGAAGAGTGGAAGGAGGAAGAGTGGGAGGAGGTAGAGGGGCGGGGAATGCACACGCCACGAACAGGCCGAGCAGCTCGGAGACAAATGAGTTTGAGACGCGGGCCACCCTGCTCAATTCCGGCCTGGAGAAATAGTAAAAGGGCTGTAGAACCATTTTGGCAAGAACGCTCTCTATGCTCATTTTTTGTCATACGTATACTGGTTTTGCCCATTTTTTTTTTTCGAATTATGACCTGTCAGAAACTATTACTATATAAGATTTCTTTTTTTTAAATAAATTCCAACCGTTACTTAAAGCGTTCAGATCTTTTTCTCCGCTTCCTCTTCAATTTTGTAAAGACCATCTCTCTCTCTCTCTCTCTCTCTCTCTCTCTCTCTCTCTCTCTCTCTCTCTCTCTCTCTCTCTCTCTCTCTCTCTCTCTCTCTCTCTCTCTCCATCCCACCAAATAAGGTGGGAAAGGAAATCGACCAGCCGAGCCGGCGCGGTGGGTCTGGGACGATGGGTCGGGGGCGCACCCCACATCGCCCCTCAGCCGGTGCTCCCGGTGCGGCTGCCGAATATAGACGAGTGGTCTACACTGCCAGGTCGGGATGCGTCCGACCCTGGACCGGGGTGGGGGTGGGGATATGGATCCGCACGATCATCTGAGGCAGTGTAGTGGGGTAGTCGTGGCAGGGGAAGGGAGCGCCGTAGTGCCACCTTTGATTGGCAGAATAAATTAGCATGTTTAATGTGAGAAGCAGGCCGTGCAAGGGAATGGCGCAGCCTAAGTATAGCGAGGCAGCAAGTAGAGAGGCAAATGCGTTGATGGACAGGCAGTTCGCGCAAGGCTTTTCTGCCCAGTTTCTATACGAAACAAGAGTTTAATATATTAAAGGCGCTTTTGAAGAGCAGACAGCAGGGGGGAATAGGTTAGAAATCTCTTTGATTCAATGTCAATAATTACAAGCTGAATTGCTTTATGTTCTTAATACTGTATTTAGAACCACTTACTCTATAAAACTTCACTGGAAAAACATAGGTGGGACATAACACCCTTTTAGGGTAACAGTGCCTTTACAAAGGCATTATTCAAACAGCACGAGGCACTAATTTGGCCGAAAGGTGCTATATTTTAGTGCCTTTGGACAAAATCGCGCCTTTCTGTAGGCACTAGAGTATAGCATCTTTTAAAGGCATTAGGTCCTACCTTTGTTTTTCCAGTGTTTGCGCTGTACCACTCTACGGTGTCAGTTAGGTCGTCGATTTTTATTACGTTTATTTTATGTCCGCTGCTGACAGTTTACTTTATTGACAACTCAACACTCCTGAGCTGTCATTACTCTTTTGACTTTTTGGCTTATGCTTAAGATGAGTGAGGATTGCTGTCTTAAAAAAGGAATGTTTGCGCATGCGTAGACACGACTTTGGCTTTCCATAGTGCTGCGTAAATATTCGGGAACTTTTTGTCCCTCTTTAGTATATTTATTTTGTTTGGTTTATTCACAGCAATTTTGAACGATTATTATTCGTCGCCGCATTTGATGCACCTGCGCACCTGCCTGAAAGGTAACCTCCCTCCCCGTTGCGCACTCACGCTCATAGTTGTGCACTTACACCTAACTTGCACCAGTTTGTTCACCTTAACCATACGACTTTTTCGTGTTTTGGTCTACTTTTGGCACTAGAAATGATGCTAATTACAATACGTGCCTCACAAGCCTTAGAGTGTATGGTGTGTATGCTGAACTGCACCTGTTTGCATAGTCTGCTAGTTTTTCTTGTGTTTGAGATAGAAGAATCTTATTTCTTCTTTTTCGTGCTACAGTAGTTCCAAGGTATGCTGGTGGATGATTTGACTTGTTGTTGCTGTCTGATGACTTAAATCTTCAAAATGCTTTTGGTGACATACTTTTTAGTAATACAAGTTGTATCCAGTTAAGATCGCCGAGTGTGATCGCCGACTTATCGCCGACTTACCGCCGAGGAGTAGAATGTGTACGGTTACGGCTGGGCTACGGCTGCTGCCTATTCGCGGGTTTTCGTTCAGATTGGTGAAATGAGTGAAAACTTATTTAATATTTCTCTTTATGACAACGATGGTCGACACAGACACACCGGTAGTAGCGCAGCCCCCACCCGCCCCGCCCTCCCCACTCCTACTCCTCGGCGGTAAGTCGGCGGTAAGTCGGCGATCACACTCGGCGATCACACTCGGCGATCTTAACTGGATACAGCTATCGAAGGAAAATAACCAAAAACTTCTTATAATTTTGATATACAATCTCCTTATACTGGAGAGCGCCCCACCCTGCCAGAATTTGCAGTTTAACGACCTTCTGTGGAGTGGGCGAGAGAGGGGTGCGATACTGGACCTTGTTCCTGATTTCGAAATGGACACGGCCCTAATCCCCACCCAGACCCGACCCCTTCAGACTACCCCGCTGCGGACCCTGCTATGGGCCGCTACCACGGTCGCTCGGGGCAGCCAGGCGCTGTGGCCCTGGTGGGGACCGGCCAGGCTTCCCTCCTCTGAGCCTTGCACGGGGATTTTGCAGGAACCAGAATCTTCCTTTTGCAATGGCGATATTAGGGTTTTGTATAGTCTTACACTAAAAACCCTAACAAGATCGGTTTACACTCGTTTCGTCCTGTGTAGTGCCTGCCTAAACAGGACCACTGACCCGGCGTGCCTGTGCCCTCGGGCGGGTGTCCCGACATCCCCTCCCCTTGCAGAGATAAAGATACGAGAGGGGCCAGGAGCCTGCAACGAGAGTAGAGGTTTAGGACCACCATTGTAAGGGAGATAGCAGAACAGCAGGCTACCGCACGACTTGTCATTTGTTGCACGACTACGCTATGCGTATGGCATCCACCGGAGGAACTCTGGTAGAGGTGTAGTCCTACCCTGTAAATTTATACACAAACTTATTTGATTTAGACGCGTCTTAGAATTCGCTGATAGGTGAATAAGCGTTGAAAATAGTTGATATGTTTAACAAAGAGTAGGGCCCATTCTCAATGTAGCTCGTCATCTAAAGGCTGTCGACCTGTCAGGGCTTTCTGGTGGCACCAAGCAGTTTCTGTTTTGGTTCTTTTTACCTCTTTTCTCCACGCTAAGTTATTTCAGGACGGTGTCCGAAGAGCACTCTTTTTGTCACTTTTGATTTGTTTCGGGCACTCGGGTTTCGGTTATTTCTTAAACGATATGCCAGTATAATATTCTAAGTTAGTCGCATTATCCTCGGCGCGCAGGCGAAAGTGTGTTGTAGTTACGCCTTACCGTTTTTGGGTGTTTTTCTGTGTGTTTACTAACCAAGACAAAACAGAATGTTTGTAAAATATCTTACGTGTTGTTTCTATTTTTCAGTGACCAAACTACGGGAGCATTGGGATGAGACAAACTCCAAGGTCATGTCGCGCAAGACGCAGTTGGACGCGATGCTGGCCGATAGTCAGCGCTATGAGGCTAAGCGACTTGAGGTAGACGCCTGGCTGGGCCGCATGGAGGCTCGCCTTGAGAGGATGGGTGCGGTCGGCCACACAGCTGATGTGCTGGAGGCTCAGCTCCGGGACCAAAAGGTATGACCAAAACCTTTGCCATTTTTCGTTTATAATTGTCTTCCAATCATAGCATGATGTATAATGACTTTTCTTGGGTCACCCCTGCAGGCCTTCCACGCAGAGCTGCACCAGTACAAGCATCATATGGACTTGTTCTCGCAACTCACTCAGAAACTAATTGCCGTGTATCAGCAGGATGATACTACGCGTGTTAAAAAGATGACAGAAATGGTTAACCAGCGCTACCAAAATCTCAACACAAGGTGAGCTAGCTAAACTATTTTTTTTTTTACAAGATAAGAGTTCTACTCAGAGGCATCAATCATCGCCGATTTTCATGAATGCAAACAATGTTGTTTTTACAGTATCGTGAATCGAGGGAAAATGCTGCAGTCGGCTATGAACTCGCTGCACACGTTTGACCGCTCGCTGGACAAGTTCTTGGCCTGGCTGTCGGAGGCTGAATCCTCCATGGAGGCCATGGAGGCAGACGCGGACCGACTGGCCCAGCAGCGACGTGACGGGCGGGACCAGCAGGGGCAACAGGGCCAGCACCAGCGGCAGCTCAAGGTAGGAATCAACGACACGCCTTGCTACACGGGGAAATCTTATGTTAGCACTATGATGTAGACTATCCACAGAGTAAGAATTTATTTTCTCAATGTTTTGAGTATTTAAAACGCTAAAATGTTTGAAACGACCCACGACTGAGATGTGATGCGAGTTAATCGTGTTCCCTGCAGATTTGTTGCTCATTCGGGGGGAGGAATCGGCTCATTTTGGGGGAGGAATCACAGGACTAAGCTCTGTGTTGGTCACGGTCGCGGTCGCATACTACACTAACCAATAATGTGAAGGTCTCATCCCATTCTCACAGCCTCGTCACGTCCCTCCTTTTCCCACTTGCCCAACATCTCCACGCCGCGCTAGAAAACTTCTTGAAACTAAATCCCGCGTTTGCTAGATTGCGAGGGAGGCTGGGGAGGAGGGCCGTGAGCGGTCGGTCCGCCTGTCTGGCATAAGTTTTACCCCTCCCTCTTCTAATCTCGCCCAGCCAGCACGTACTGCGAGGACACACTTTCTTGCATCCGGGGGGCGCCCGCTCCTCCAAACTCCTCCAGCGCCCACTCCGCTCATGGACACATTCGTGTGGTCGGGCCTTGCAAAAATGAAAGTATGAGCACGGCGGCAGATCGATAGCTCCAGTGTCCGTAAATTAGAAGCAAGTCACTTCCGACAGTGATAGAAGAGGGGCCACGGCATTAGATGCGACACACGACGCCCTCACTCCACTGGGGCGCGTGGGGCGCTGGAACTGGCGTCCGGGCGGGGAGGGAGGGGCGGCGGAGCGGCAAACTTGATTGTAAGTTTTACATCCGCTTAGTTTGGATTGGAGCAGGACTGCGCGGCACGCTGTGTGCGGCGCGCGCCGGCTGCGCTTCCCGGTCGTTGTCAAGGGGTGGGGGGGTCTGACGTTGGGACCACTGAGTCGTCGCCGTCCGCGGCAATATAGTAGGAACGGGATCGTGGGTTCAATCTAAGCGCGAAAACGACTGTGACTAAAAGTAAAAACGCACTGCAACTTGACTGCAAATTTCGGGATATATTGACTTGATCTCTCAACAGTTTTACTAACTTCGCTGTGCGCGAGGCTGACAACTTTTAGCACTCTTAGCTTTTCGAGGCGCGCGAATGCCAGGGAATGGTCACTTCCCCTGACAGCTCTTGTTATTTCCCCTCGTCCCGAGCCTTTTTCCTCTTGCTCTGTCGCCCCCTCTGCTCCAATAGCCGATGTCGGCCGCGTCTTACTCCGATATTGTCCGCCGCTGCGCTGACTCGCAGGGCGGCCAGCGCCAGCGCCAGCAGGCCGACGCGACGCGACGGCGATATTAGAAAATATTTGTTGGAGCCTTCCTGCATTCCTGTCCTTGGGCACAGGCGACCCCGCCGGGCCAGGCCAGGCCGACCTGTTTGCAGGCCGGCAGGCCGGCAGCAGGGTGGGGACGACTCCGCGCGGCCTGTCGAGAGTACTCTAAAAATCAAACTGTGTGCTTAGCACACTGTTTAATCAGTGTGCTTGTAGGCATGCTGATTAAACAGTGTGCTTAGGCAAGCATGCTGTTTAAACAGTGTGCTTGGGCAAGCATGCTGATTAAACAGTGTGCTCAGCATGCGGATATATCAGCGTGCCTACACAAGCACACTGTTTAAACAGCATGCTTGCCCAAGCACACTTTTTAATCAGCATGCTTGTCCAAGCACACTGTTTAATCAGCATGCCTACAAGCACACTGATTAAACAGTGTGCTAAGCACACAGTTTGATTTCCAGAGTAGCGCCTCTCTCGTCGGGTACGTTACAGGAAAAAAGGCTAGTCTGAAGACAGGCTATTTTGCTACCCGTGACCGTGGCCGCGTGCCCCGCGCGGATACTCTGCAAACCCACACCCAGAAAACCGTTTAGTCCAGGCAACTAAATTTAAAACCGACCAAATTTTAGCTCCGTGAAGTAAATTTTGTTCGTACTGTTAAAATAATTTAGTCAGTTTAACTAAGTTTTGGGTGATTCGACCATAATTTAGTCAAAAATGTGGGTACTCAACTTTTGTCGGTTTCAAGAACTAGATTTTGTTCCCTACGGCCCTGATTTGGTTGTATCAACTAAGTGGTTCTCTGAGCGCAACAGAGTACAGTACTAAGTGCGCACATTCAAGTGAGAACTTACCATAGCATACACGTATAAGTGTGTACTTGCCATAGTTCACACTTAAGTTGTGATTGTGTACGTTACGCAAGGTAAAGCACGCACTTATAAGGTGGCAAGTACACACTTTTGTGTGAGTACACTGTTGGGTTTGCGGTGCAGGGCGCGCCTCGCTATGCACTTGTGGCGCTGCCTTCTCTCGCACCTTGTTCCTTTCCACCCGAGCTAGGCGGCGGTGAGGCGGCGCCCTGCGTGAGGCCGCGGCTTGGCGGCGGCCCCTCCCCCTCACGTCGATAAAAATAGATGATTCCAGCATTGGGCTCACGCCTCCACCCCCCACCCTCCCCTCCCCACTCCGCGAGCCCCTGACCCCAGAGCCACTCCCCCCGCCCTCAGGCCGCCCTTCGTGCGCCACTGCAGTGATACCAAAGGACTATTGTCTGGCGCGGCGGGGCCGGCGCATCTAGTGTACCTGCTGCTCAAGTGGAGGGCGGGGCGGGGCGGGGCGGGGCGGGGCCGTGGTGTGGAGGGCGCGCTCTGTGGGCTAAGGTAACTAAACATCAAGAGCCCTCACCCCGCCTCAGGCTTGTGATCCTCGTCACAAGCCTTCCGGCGACGGGGTAGTGACCGGAAACCCGCACTCAGAAAACCGTTACTGTGGGGAGAAAAAGTTTCACTTGTCGGAACGAAAATTTCGTGCCAGAATCCAAAGATATGTTTTCTTCGTTAGGCGGACACGCAACACAACGGGTTTTAAAGCGGAAGACCAATTTATGTGTGAATTCCACCGTTGAAAGAAATCGGAAGGTCTACATGGCAGCAGGTCGTACCGAAACTGACGCAACGACCTCACTGCCCGCCGGCCCGGCCCGGCCCACCCTCATTTAAATTGAGGGCATAAAAGTGAGGGATGGTGGAAGAGCAGGGGGCGGCCGGCCTCAAGCCTGATTGCTTGAAAAAGGAGCCGAGGGGGAGGGGGGCTCTTTAAAATAGGGGTTGGTAAGGGCAGGAGAAAAGAGGGGGAACAAGTGAGGTTCGTTGCTCCTCCGTTAGTCCTTTCGCCAGCGGAATGGGGTCGGGTCGGAGAGAGGGGAGAGAAAGAAACGAGCGCGGGCAACAACCATGCTGTACGCGAGGTGTGTTATTACAGCTTAGGGTGGACTTGGCGGCGGGACCGAGGGACCCCTCAGGGGGGACCCCTCAGGGGGGACCCCTCAGGGGGGACCCCTCAGGGGGGACCCCTCAGGGGGGACCCCTCAGGGGGGACCCCTCAGGGGGGACCCCTCAGGGGGGACCCCTCAGGGGGCCTAACTAAGCGCCAGGACGCGCACGCCGTCAGGCCGTCGGGGTGACGTGTCCACGGCAATCGAGCTTGCGCGGCAGGAAATACACGCCACTCCGCACAAAAATGTGATGACAATATATATTTTCTCTTGCGGTTCTGCTGATCGTACATTGAAAAAATGACATGTAAAGCTGGTTTTCATCCCGGATTTTTACGATTTACGCAGACCACGAAGTTATCGTAAAATAAGTAATGCAATTGTGAATTGACAGTGTCGCTGGTCGAATAAGACTAAGTGGATAGGTACATGTCTGAGTGGCGCGCTGACACGAGAGAGCTCGCAGTAGAGTGGTGTGTGATGAAGAGGAGATTCCACAGGACATTCACATCGAGACACGCACAGTCTCGCTGTATTATTGATCACGATTCTCGGTATTTTTCGAACCATAATTTATTTTACCAAGCGTTCGTAATTCAAAGAAAACTTAATAAACTTTCAATAACAGTCGCTAAGGGACAAGTAGAGTATTTTTCTCTCATCAGAAAAGTGCAACCCTATCAACCACGTAATCTGGTTCGCACTTATTATACATTCATTTTAATTTAATTCGACTCAGCCCGTGCTCGGCAGGCGTTGGCAACACCTGTGTACAATGAAACAAACAGCAAAAGCGGGCCCTGTTGAGAATGCAAGACGCTGTGGGAGCGGCGAGACTAATACTGCATACTTTATAGACTTAAATAGGGAGGATATCGTGTCATTTTTCCCCCCGCTTCTACCCTGTCTTTTTCTTTTGATCTGTTTCTTTTTTTTCGCCTCCGTTTTGCATTCCACCTGAGACTAGCCGTGCAGGCAGGACGCGGATGGGGTGGCACTTTTCGCTCGGGTGTTGGATGGTGACGCGCCGCATGCGAGGCATGATCGGGTTGGGGCGCGCCGCCCCCCCGCCGCCCCGCCGCCCCGGCGCCCCCCCCCCCCCCACCCCATTACGAATCCTGGTGATCGGAATACGACGCGTGTAATCAGAGCCTCAATTGAGGTCACAACGCAGAACGCAGTGGGGGCGGTAGTGGGGTGGGTTTAGTAATTATTCTCGTTTGGCGTGTCCATCCGTAAGAGATGGCTAACACTCACTACTGGCAGTGCCCTTGGAGCTATAATTAAATACGCATGCACTTGATTTCGTAGAAAGTGCACCAGGTGTTTGAGAGTCTTTGCCTACCCGCCCCAGCCGTAAGGCGCCGGGGCCCCTTGGGTAGGCAGACCCGCAACACTGTTCCGCGTTAACGCCCATTACAGTTCTGCCCTCTATCGGCTAAGGGAAACACCCGCAGGGAGTAGCGCCGGCGCCGCCCTCGCACCCCCACGCTAGCCTGGGCTGGGGGTAGCGACATCATCGACCGCTCCAGCGTGAAGGGCAGAGAAGCTCTGCCCTTTAAGCGTCGGGGGTATATACGCCACTGTTGGATTATCAGCGTCTGTTGACGTGGGGTATCGAGACCAAAGGACTCTAAAATTCCAATAAAACAGAAGCTTTGTAAAACTGGATGTTCCACCAGCTTAAATTTATGCTATATGTAACTATGAAGAGGGGAACTTGCAGGAAAAAGGTACGCTCAAAACAAACATGGTAGAATAAAAATGAAACAAGCAAAGGTTCTTTTTTTTTCGCTCCGAGAAACTGTGTAGTTAGTGTAGTTCTTGGTATCGCTACAAAAAAAAACACACAAAAAAAAAACAGCAAGATCCACTCGAAACGTTTTCTTTTGTGTCTTACGCATTTTTACACGGAAAAAACTTTGTCCTGGTTTCCAAGCAGCCCCGGAAACCCCGTGTATTTTCTCCATTAGAGCTGCTCGGTTTTTCCAAAACTGCTTGGAAACCAAGACGTCCTTTTCCCCGTTAACTCATTTTTTTTTTCGTGTGTAGAGGAATCCTTTCCTCTCCCAAGTGGGTTTCCTGCTTGAGCACAGTTAGGGACGCTCCTGCGCTGTGTCAAGGAGTGGGCGGGCGTGGCTGTGGCGCCAGGGCCCACCAGGGCCTCCCGGACACACCATGTATTATTCCTGCGTCCATCAGCCCCCTCCCCCGGTCACCTGCAGCAGTGGACCCGCCGGCCCGCGCGGGCAGCAGCAGGCAGCAGTCGCCACCCGCCGGCCCTTCCTGCTGGGCTGGGCTGGGCTGGGGTGGGGAGCAGCGCCAGGCTGGTCGATGCTGTCCGCCGGATCGGGGGTTAACCACGGACGGTTTACAATAGGCATGTCTAACAGTTGTCGGGCTGTTTTAACTGAAATATCAATAAGTTTCACGTGTGCACCCGAGGGGTTGATCACTCCTGTACTCAAGTGTACACATCACGCTGTATTCATCTGTACTCAGCGACAGTTTTCAGACAACATGTTTAAATTTTAGCCATACTTGTCTTAAGTTTTGTTCAAGAATGTATATTATTCACAGTTTACACCTATACTGCCGAAAATATTTCGAGATTGGCCTTTGAAATTTAAGATGTGCAGTTTCTGCACACTTACGTGTCGAGTTGATGACCTTGCACACTATCTGGTGTAGATACATATCTAGACATCACGTAATGTCTAGTTACTAAACGTTTCGTAATGTGCACACAAGTGCACACTTGGACACATACCCTAGGCATATGGTTACAATGGGATACTTCGAGAAACTGCACACCACATGGTGTGCAGTTGACTAAACGTTTCCACAAGTGTAGAACAAGTGCACACCAGTTGATACGTTTAGTTCAGCTCGACACTAGAGAGTGTTTAGTTTTTGCACATTTGAAACTAAACACCAACTGATGTGCAGAACTATACATTTGCTTTCCCAGTGCACTGCAGCCATAAGTGATCAACCCCTCGTGTGCACCCCCCACCCCCTCCCTCCCTCGTCCCGCACCTCGAACACTTCAGAGAAGCGTGTTTTGTTTTCCAGCGCCCCCTCACTAGGCCGCGGGGCTCCGGCCCGGCCGGCCCGGGGTCGCCTAACCCCACGGGCTCCTAACCTAGGATCCTGCGAGGCTAGGCTACCTGGCGTGCTGTGGGGATCGGAGTGCTCACCCCTACGGCAGCTTATTACCCCCATAAATCCCATGGGTCCCGTATATCAAATCTGCGCGCGCCGCTGGCCAGGCTGGCTGCAGCGGGCTGGTCTCAAAGTGGCCGCCGCGCCCCGGCCTGCCCCGGCCCGCCCCGCCCCGCCCCGCCCCGCCCCGCCCCGGCCCTCCGCCACCTCGACCGGAGCGCGGGATTCTATCACCCTGGGAGCGGCGGAGTCGAGAGGCAGGCGTCCGGCGCAGCCCTGTGATCCCGCTCCCGGTCCCGCTCCCGGTCCCGGTTCCGGTCCTGGCCGTCATGTCCGCCAGGGTAAATCTATTTCCTGGGACCTCCCAGGAAAGTAGGTACTTTTCCAGGAAAGTTCCTGGCTTTTCCAGTACTTTTCCTGGAAATATACCCAGGAACTTTCCTGGAAAAGTACCTACATTCCTGGGCGTCCTAGGAAACAGATTTTTTTACCGTAGCGCGCTATGAGACAAGCGATGAGGGGGCCAGCTCCCACCTGCTGCGCTGCCCAGTCCAGTTATTGTCCTTCGCTATATCCTCTGCTGCTTCTGCGGGATTTATGGCAAAAATAGACGCAAGTATTGCGTTGTCCTCACAAATCCGTCAATACCCGAAACACATCGGGAAAAAAGATGGTTCGTCAATGTTTTCTTTATGAAAGTTGTAGCGTTATAGCACTCTGCTCTGCTGCGTACTGCGTTGGTTCAATAAATCCCGCCGGCGGCGCTGTATCTCACATACACTCTATTCCATCCGCTAAAGTGCGCTGCTTCCCGTGCCAGGTAGCGCACCTCTCCTCCCCCGTACCGCGCTGGCAGCCCGCGCATCGCATCGCGGCTCCTGTCAGTCTCTCTTCTCCAAACACGTTTTGGCAGTGCATCTGGCAGCATAAACAGCAGTGACGGACACGTAAACGACTTCTCTAAGTCTCTAAGGCCGTGGCCCACGTGGTGCCATGGACCAAGGTTCTAACCACGGGGCAGAATTCCTGACTCCAAAAATCTATTCATAGCTCCCTGATCCCACAATTTCAAAGCACCAAAAAACAACAAATCAGGTACTTTGGTACTTTTTGTTGTGTTTACCGCTGGAGTAAAACAGGTTATCGATGTTATAATATCCTGGTCATTTTACAAACAAAAGCTTTTGTTCTATAATTGTTCTTTTACCAGCAAAATGCTCTAAAATCCACGGGCTCTCTATTTTGCAAGCCACATACGTAATGCATGTGCGAGTAAATTTATGTTCAAAAGTCAGCAAATGTTGTGGTACTTATCTGCAACCGAGCTAACACCCCATTCTATTAGCAGCCCCCCCCCCCTCTCTATCCCCCCGTAACGTTAATTCTCAATCTCGTCTAGGCTAAATTGATGGAACCACTTAAAGCTACGTAATGGTCGCTACGGCCTCGGGCGGGAGGCAGGGAGGCGGGGCGCGGAGGTTTGGTTTACGCGATGCTTTCTCGCGCCCCTCTCGTCGCGCGATTCTCACCGCCTTGTTATCTTGCCGGGGCCGATGAGCCCCAGGACGCCGCACCGCTGCGCCCGGCCCGGCCCCTCTGCTGACCGCCTCGGTGAGGTGTGAGGTCCAGCGCGGGGCGGGGCCGGGCCGGGCCGGGCCGGGCGGGGCTGGACGCTGCTGCCGCCGGCACCACGGGGCAGGGCCTCTCAGTCTCACGGGATGCAGCCTAATCCATCGGCCCCTCTCCCACACACCCCGCGGGGCCCACCCCACCCCACCCCACCGCACCCCACCCCACCCCACCCCACCCCACCCCACCCCACCCCACCCCACCCCACCCCACCCCACCCCACCCCACCCCACCTCATCCCACCCCACATCACCTCACCCCATCCCACCCCACCCCACCTCATCCCACCCCACATCACCTCACCCCCTCCCACCCCACCCCACCCCACCCCACCTTGCACACCTCGCTCTCCGCTCCGCCCCTAACCTCATCGGCAATACGGCGTAATAGATTGCGGGCGCGCACGCGAGCAGCGCTCGTTAACAGTCCCCCCCACCCCTCTTCCCGGCTGTCACACCTGCAGCAGCTTGATACTGCAAACGGTCGCACGTTTCAAACTGTTTACAAAAAAAAATGCGTTTGATGTTTTGCGGCTGTGCACTAAGGATAAGGTTTACAAAAATTAAGGGATGCCAAACTAATCATATTGTGTTACAACGTTTTCACGTTAAAAGAAAACCAGCAAAGAACTAGTAAAAAAAAAAAAAAAACCTTTCCCAACGTCAAAACTTGGAAGTGCACTGCGGAAAAAAAAATTGGCCGTGTTAGCTCAGATTTGGGGAGCGTGACGCCCCGCCCCAAGCAAGTTGCGTTACTGGGCGTTACTGAGCGTTACAGCGCGGCAATAAAGTGGTTCGGGAAGATAAATCCGGGGGGACGGCCTGCAGTGCGCACCTCCAGCCGCCACGAGGGCCCCGGGGAGCGAGAGCGAGAGCGGAGCATCGATCTCGACCAGCTAGCATTGTGGAATGCTTTCCGGATGTTTTAAGCAAAGACTAAATTTTCAAAACGATGGCCCTGTTGGTTCTAATTTTTTGATGTTCGCTATTATTACGTAACTGAACACAGGGGCCGGGCGGGGCGGACGAGGGTATTTGAACCAGCGTTTGTTTCTACCTCGGGGCGCGGCTGGGCGGCCGCCTTAATGTACTTCCGCTCGGCCGCTTTAACGCCCCCTCAGCGCAGCGGTCCGAATGTCTGGCGGTCGCGAGCAGACGCCTGGCTGTCGAAAAGAAAGTTTAAATGGATCATGGCTGGGTCAATGAACTTGCCGAACCGCACTGCACGTTTCTCTTCCGATGCCGCGGCTTTTGATAGGACAGATCGAGCACACGTCTTGCTATGTATTTCATCATTCTCCTCTCAATTCAATTTTTTTGGCGTTCGCGTTGCTTTGCCCTTTTCACTGGCAGTGCTGCCACTCCCGGGCAGCTGAGTAAGTCACTTGGCAGTGCCCACCTCGCCCCGCCCCGCTGGGCCCCGGTGGTTAGCAGGCCCGCTACGGCACTCCCACTCTCCGCCACGCCCCGTGTACCCAGGAACCAGGCACTCTCGATCTGTTGTCGAGACAGCTGTAGGTACGATTCTGAAAGGTACGGAGGAAGGGGCGGAGGAAAGAGGAGGAGGTGGAAGGGGGCCAAATTGTTTCTTTCGCTGATGGCGGTGCTGGTGGAGTCCCCCCCCCCCCCCCCCCACGTGCACTCTAAGCAATGAAACACGTTGGCCTACGTTGAAACATGTCCCATAATGAACTTGCAAGCACTCCCTTTTTGTTGCGAGTTTTTGTCTTTTCTGACTTCTTGCGCTGTTTTGCCATGTGCAGACCATCCATCTGTCGTGATGTTTGACTGAGAGCCCCTTGCAGTTAGGCAATCTGTCGTCTTGGATGCACGGGTGCCGGCGGGTTGCCTATCACAGCCGAGCAGGCGCCTGCAGGCCCGTGGCGCGGACCGGACATGCCTCTTTGGCCCGCCCGCCGCCACGCCGCGCCGCAGCACCGGAAAACCAAAGGTGCTAAGCAACGCCTTTACTGGGGCGCTAAAATCAAGTGCTAAGTTTAGTGCCTTTCCTGGAGCACTAAATCTTAGTGCCTTTGCAAAGGCACTAAATTTGTATGGAGTATACGCAGCTGGTCAGCTAAAGGTGCTAAGTCCTACCTTTAAAAGCCACTAACAAAATTTAGTGCCTTTCCTGGGGCACAAAATTTTAGTGCCTTTCCAAAGGCACTAAATTTTGTTAGTGCCTTTCAAAGGTAGGACTTAGCACCTTTGTTTTTCCAGTGAGGGCACGACACTACAGGAGCGCTGCACGTCGCGCTGTGTGGGTCAGTTAGCGGCCGTCTTTCTCTCTCCTCCCTCCTTCCCCCGCGTGCTCTGCCCGCCTCCCCTCTCTCCCCTCGTCTAAGTAGAGGCGATTGCTCTTAATTGCGACTCTGGCGCTGTTATTGCTGTCCTCTCTGGCCCTGCGCTTAGCCCTAGGGACCCGCTCGCCTCAGTGACACACTTGAGTAAAGCCAAAGCAAAAGTTATTCAGGATTTACTTTCAAAGCGGATTTCCTATTTTTAAGAAATCGCCGTTTAAGAAAACAAGCGTAATAGCTGATTCATTTTGGTCGAGAGGCAGCGGCAGCGGCCAGCAGGGCTGAGGCTCGGCGCAGACCGCTGACGGCCCGTGGTCAGCTGCAGCAGCCTAGTGTAGGCGGCCGGCCCGGCGCCGCGCTCTTCTGGCGCCAGGCGCGTTACTCAGCCGCCACTGCGGCTTCGGCAGCGGAAGAAAGGAGCCCCCCCCCCCCCCGGCCAGGAGCATGGAAAGTCGTCTCGTCCTTAAATACGGCATGAGATGTGACGCCCTGCCCTAATACCTTGCCAAAGTGTCGCTCGCGAGGATGAGGCCTCATGACAGATTTATCGCGCTCTTGTACTAGCCGGCGGGGCGGGCGCGGCGGGCGGGGGTGTTGGTCGAGGTGAACGGCGCAGGGCAGGGGTCAGAGACTGGGCTGGGCGGGAAGTAGGGAGGGACGATGCGTGGATGAATATTGCAGCCGCCTTTTCGCTGTGGTCGGAGGTAGCCCCGCCCCCGCCCCCGCCCCCGCCCCCGCCCCGCCCCGCCCCACACCGCCCACTTCACCCTTTCCCTTTCGCGCTCGACCCGCCCAGGACTTTAGACATCAAGTTGCGCGACGGCCTCTACTTTATATGCCGCGGCGGGGACCTCATCCCAGTTCTGCTCCAGTCGCAGCGACCCCTGCCGTGTCGTGCCGTGGAGCAGGCCTCGCCTCCGATCCGGCCCGCCCCGCCCCGCCCCGCCCCGCCTCGACCTGGGACTATTTGACCTCTACTTAAGGTGCCCGCCCCGCTCTCCGCAATACCAAGTTGTTTTTTGGCGCGCCCCCGAGCTTGTTGTGATTCAGCGACACCATCTGTGTCCCCCCTCCCCTCCTCCCCCTCCCCCTCCGCACGTCTACACCACCTCTGCCCAGCCGCTCTGTCCTAACCTGGTCGGGAGGGCGTTAGCACCCGCGGCCCGCACCACCAACTGTTAAGTGAGTGAGAGGGATCGTTCACAAATAACGTGACGCTCGTATCGCCTCGGAGGCTCTTTGTTTCGTTCACTCCCGCTTATTCATAGCCCCGCATAGCAACTTGTCAATTTTTTTCGGATAACGCTAAGTTAAGGAGATTAGTTAAACTTTTTTGCCGCACGCTTAACCGCTCTATAAAACACCGGCCGCTGTTCAGTAACGGAGCGCCTGCTCTCCGTACCTGCATGGCGCACCGCCTGCAGAGGGGCTAACGATGTATCCATGTTTGGCTAGCTTTGATAATTCCGAAACGCGATAACAATAACTGAGTTTGGCGATTTGCGGTGCAAGAGTCAGTAGAAGAGGTTTGGAACTTCTTAGAAAGTACTCTCTCTCTCTCTCCTCTCCTTTTCCTCTCTCTCTCTCTTCCTCTCTCCTAAATGAGAAACGCATCGTGCTCGAGCCTTGTTTTTTTGTAACAGCCATTGGTTGCATCGGAGGGAGGGAGGGAGAGAGGGAGGGAGGGAGGGAGGGAGGGAGGGAGGGAGGGAGGGAGGGAGAGGTAGAGCGCTGCTCGCGCAGCTGTATGGCAGCGCACAATGGATCTTGCCTGCACAATGTGCTCACTAGTTAGCTCGCTGCCACCGCGCTGCCTGCACGCTCGCCTCGCCTCTCTGGCACGAAGCAGGCGGCAGGCCATGCGGCTGCAGCACTACTGCTGTGTGTCGTTCCAGCGCCAAACCCTGCAGGGTTTAGAGAATTGAGCGCATCTGGCGTTTCGGGCCGAGACCAGATTTCTTTTGGGACTTGGGACAGCAGACTTCAACATTCGCGTCGAAAATAGAGTCCTATCTGTAACCTATCGCGCTCCGTCTGGTTTTAAACGCGGAAGGGTGCGGCGTAAGGACCGGTGGGCCGAGAGGTACTTGATGCCCCTGACGGGAGTGCAGGCCGCGCCGTGCAGCCGCGCCGTGCAGCGGCGCCCCTCTCCCCTCTGCTCCTCGACTTATCGTGACGCTGGCGCGGCGCGGCGCGGCCGGCGGTGGCGCGCGCTGCGCAGAAGCGCTAGCGGCGTGTGGGGCGGGGCGGGGCGGGGCCGGCGGCGTGCGTCGCGGCGCCGCGCAGCATCAGTCCGCTCCGCCCCGTGGTCTCGGCCGCACGAGCCGCCGCCACCGCCGCCGCCGCCGCCCCCGCGCGCGCCGCCCCCCGCCCCAGGGCACCGGCCCGGCCCGGCCCCGGCATGAGACATCGCCGACATGCTGAGTGAGGTGCGCGTGGACGCGCCGTGCAATGGCCTCAGGCGGGAGGCCGTCGCGCCCGTCAACGGGGACGTGCGCCGCAGGCCGGCGCCGGCGCCGGCGCCCGTCAACGGCGACGCCCGCAAGCTCTCGGCCGCGGAGCGCCTCGGCGTCGCGCCGCGCAGGGCCGAGCCCCCGGCCGCCCCGGGGCCGCCGGCGGACGCGGCCGCGAGCTGCAGTAGCTCGTCCAGCACGGCCTCCAACTCGTCGACGCCGAGTCCGGTCCCGCCCGCCAAAAGCAACGCCAACAGCAACGCCAACAGCAGCAACAACACGGCGTCCTCCGGCTCTCCTACACCGACGCCGTCGCCCTGCCCGGCCCGCCGGCCCAACAGCATCAGCGGGTCCCCGCGCCGCGCCATCGCCAACGGCCGGCCCGTGTCCGCCGCGGAGCTGGCCGCGGTGCAGGAGCTGGTGCACGGCGGCCCCCGCGGCGTGGTGGAGGCGCTCATCGCCACGGGCCGCGGGCGCGCCGAGGCGCCGCGCCCCACCGTCACCATCAAGCCGCAGCCGCTGAGGAGGTCGGCGCTCATCGAGGACGCCCAGCGCTGCGCCAAGGCGGCCGCCGCGGCCGCAGCCGCCGCCAGCAGCGACTACCTCTGGATAGACGACCCGCTCAACGTGGCCAGGACGACGACGGCGGACCACGTGGAGCACGCGGCCCGGCGGCGGAACAGCAGCCTGGAGCACGTGCGGCGGCGCGCGGGCCCCGCGGCCGCCTCGCCCAGCCGGCCCGCCAGCGTGGCGTCCATCTCGCCCGACGCCTGGACCTCCACCCCCGGCACCTGCCCGTCACCCTCGCCGTCCCCGCACTCGTTCGCCCTGTACACCCCGCCGGCCGCGCCCGCGCCGCTCGCCGCGCCCCCCGCCGGCTACGCCCGCTACTCGTCCCCGGGCGGGCTGCCCCCCATCCGGCGCACCCTGTGCCCGCCCCCGGGCCCGGCCCCGGCCGGCGCCTCGCTCGCCCCCGTCCCGAGGACGCTGCCCACCTCGGCGTCCGTCCCCGCCCAGTTGTCGTCGTCCGCCGCGGTCCCTCCCCCGCAGGCCGCGCCCAGAAGGCCGCCCACCTTCCAGGCGCCGCCCCCGCCTGCACCTCCGTCCCCGCGGCGCCCGGCCTCCTCCACCGACACGGGCCTCACGTCCTCCGTCTCGTCTCCGTCCCTGCTCCGCGCCAGCGCGCGCGCGCGCCCGCACAGCTTCCCCTCCGCCCCCGAGGGCGCCGGCGACCTGCTCCTAGAGCCCGGGGGCCTACCGCACCTCGACAGGGAGCTGGGCTGGCCCGGCTGGCCCCTGGACTCGGGCTACCGCTCCCTCCCGTCCGACCACATGTCCGCCGCGCTGGCGGCCACCCCCTCCGCCAACGTGCTGCGTGCGCTCTTCCTCTGCGGCATGCGGCCGTCGCCCACGTTCCACGGCATGTCCTCGCTGTCGGCGGCCGCCCAGCACGCCGCCCAGCACGCCGCGCGCCCGCGCCCCGCCTCCATCGCGCACCTGCTCACGCCCATGAGGCCGCCGCCCTCGCTCCCCCCGCACAAGCTCGCCCTCTTCTACGACATCCTTGACGCGCAGGAACGCTTTACTCAGGTCTGTCTTATGTTTCAAGCGGGGGTTCTTGAAATTTTTATTGTAGTTTCCCTTTAGAAATGTCACGTTTAAAAAAAACGACCCTTTGATCGATGCGGTGCCTGATTTTTGTTCGTAATCTTCCTGGCCGCTGTCCTTATCCGACCCATTTCCGGCTTCTCGCGTTCAGTTTGTTGTGTATGTTACGAAAGTTGCGAGTTGTAGTGAAGGTTGCAATCGCGCCCTTTTCATCTTGAAGAGCCGCAGCGGTGCAGAGGGAGGCTGCATGGGCTGCGCACCGGTGCACCGCGGTGCCGCGTGCGAAACACGCCTCACATGTTCAGCGCCAATAACCTCACGGAGTGACGTACGCGCTCCACACTGAGAGAGAGAGAGAGAGAGAGAGAGAGAGAGAGAGAGAGAGAGAGAGAGAGAGAGAGAGAGGGAAGCAGTCGATATGTGGTACGTGTCGGGCCGGGGCGGGTGTAGCAGCAGCCTAAGTGAAAGAGCTGGGGTTTATTAAGGCAGCACACCCTGTAATTATTTGTGTCCCCTGCGCACTGCGAGGGGGAAAGGGAAGTGAAAGGGGGAAAAAGAATGAAAGGCAGAGCAGGCCGGGAGCGTTCGGCGAACCAGTCGACTTGAGATATCCGTCTGCGAATGCTGCCCAGGAGAGATGCGCAAGGGAATCGTGTGTTTGTGTGAAGGTCGGAGTGCGTGGGCCGTGTGCGTGTGTGTGTGTGTGGGGGGGGGGGGGGGGAGATAGAGGGTTCGATGTTTCGTGTTCCGCAGAGAGCCTTCCCCACTCACCTGATTTGTCCTGAGAAAGGCGAACGATTGGCCATGTCGCAAGGGGGGGTTTCTAGAACAAGGCAGCAGCACGAAAAATAAGTCAACTTGCCTATTTGCCTGCGTATTTACGCGCGATATGTTGGTGAGCAAATCTATGGACTATCTAATCTAAAGCCCTGCTCGCAGACTGTCTGCTGTCCCTTGGTATAATTTTATTTAAATTTCCATTTGTTTCATTGAAAGATATTGTCTGTCTCTGAAGCTGATTATGAAAGTGATCTGTAATTATACCGTGCGCCTCGGCGGGCTGAAATGAAATGTCTGGCAGTTGGGTTCGGGGGAGTGTGGGCGGGCCGCTCCGTTTCGGGGGAATGGCTAGGAGTGCAGTGAGCCCCCGCCCCGCCCCGCCCCGCCCCGCCCCGCCCCGCCCCGCCCCGCCCCGCCCCGCCCCGCCCCGCCCCGCCCCGGCTAATGGTCCGTCCGATAAACGCCGCGGCCCGGCGGCAGCTGCTGGCTCAGTGTGCCATGCCATACCGAGTCTGAAAGTGAACCTGAATGAGGCGCAGTCAATCGCACAACATCCTGCTGGAGCAAATAACCAACTTGATCTCTCCCTGTTCTCTTGAAGGCATAATCAATCAATATACTGAATGACAGCTGATACTCCCCCCCCCCTCTCCCCCGCGATCCTTTCGTCCTCCCACCTCGCTCCCCTCCATTCCTTTACCCACTATTTCCCCACGACCCCGTTCAGCTTCTGCGTTTTGAGAAACGGATTGAGGCTGAAAGTTTCTGGAGTAGATCGGAAGACCCCCAGAGGAATTATGCGAACGGGGGTCGTTATCGCCATCCGTGAGTGACTTTTAATCGCGTTTTATGTCGGCCGCGGCGAGAGATAACTTTGTCTTGTTCCTACTCTCTCCCGTGCTTTTAATGCCGGGAGGGTAGCCATGGTGAAGTTCCAGGAGTGACATTTCGACTAAACAGACGCGTAAATAACTTGGACTTGCCGTTGCTTTACTCGTGTTGTGTTTGTACATTTCCCGTGGTTTTAGAAAACCTCTCACTTTCGCGCGCACCCTCATCTCTCCATGTTTGTTTTTTGTTTTTGTTTTTTAGGAAATATTCTTTAAAATATTCTGTCTCCACGGCTGCTCCCCGAGGAGCGCTCCGCCCCGCGCCATGCCCCACTATATACTGTGATCGAGTTTTACTGAGATGATTTCCCCCTCCGTGTTTTGTCTATACATTTGCCTCGGCGTCGGTTCCATCTATATGTAAAGCCCTTGTGAAGTGAGGCAGTAAGTAGGGTGGTGGGGGCCGCGTCCGCCCGGGCGGGGCGGGGCGGGGCGGGGGCAGCGTGAAGAGACCTCATTACCGCCCCGGCCCGGCCCGGCCCGGTCTCACCCCGCCGCGCCCCGCCCCGCCTCGCGCTCGGTACAGTTGCTACTGTTATTCAATAAGGAGAAGGGCGCGGCGCGGCGTGGCGTGGCGTGCGGGGCTGCCCAGACCCTTCAGTGTGTCTAATGTCTATGTTCCTCTCGTTGCAGGTGAGTCACTGTAGAACGCGGCGCAGGCACCAGGCACAGGTGTCACCGGTGAGTGGCGCACAAACCTGCACCCAGAAAACCGTCATCTTGATTTTTCATGTACTTGATTTATAGTCAAATGCAATGCGCTTGTTTTAAGAGCGTGGGATTGTAATAACCGAAATTTGTTCTCAAGCCAAACGCATTGCATTTGATTTAATCAAGTATATGAAAAATCAGGAACATTGTACTAATGTCAAGACCACGCTTTTCTGGGTGTGACTGACGACACCGTCTTTACTTAATCGCCGCTAAACACACGTACGAAAGTACACCCCAGAATACCAGTTCTTTTTTAGTTTAAGGGACTAAACTCAAAACCGACAAAAATTTCAGCCTTATGAACTAAATTAAAACTGACTTGATAAAAAAAATTAAATCAACGTATTGACTAAACTTGTATTTGTTCAACAATATTTAGTTAAAAACAAGGGTACTAAAATTTAGTCGGTTTCAAGA
This sequence comes from Frankliniella intonsa, assembly GCA_033675135.1. Lineage (NCBI taxonomy): Eukaryota > Metazoa > Arthropoda > Insecta > Thysanoptera > Thripidae > Frankliniella > Frankliniella intonsa. The sequence continues at coordinate 15,072,635 of CM066253.1, forward strand.
ACTAATTTTTTTCCCCCCTAGGAAACTACCCCGATTTGGTTGTATCAAACTAACTGGTTCCCTGGGTGTGGCGTATCTCTTGGATGATCTCGTGACGCGCGGGGAAACTTTTGCCGTCTGGATGCGTTGGGCCGTGCCGTGCGCTCCCATTGGTATGCGGCGGGCGGGGCGGGGCCTTGGCCCGCTCGGCTCGCTCCTGGGCCGCGCCGTGCGGGCACTGCACTGGCCTGCCGCTGACGTTACCAGTTGCTGTGCGCTGCGCCCGCCTGCGCCCCCCCCCCCCTCTCTCTCTCTCTCTCTCTCTCTCTCTCTCTCTCTCTCTCTCTCTCTCTCTCTCTCTCTCTCTCTCCCTCTCTGGGCGCGCGGGGCCTGGCCGGGTCTCGGAGGGGTAGACTAGACACTGCCGCCCCTCCCCAGCGGGGAGCTATCGGCCCGGCCCGGCCCCGAGGTGCGAGGCTAGGGTGTGGTGCCGCTCGCATTGACACCTTGAGTGGTCTACCCGTGTAGGGGCGGGGCGGGGCGGGGCGCGTGTGATTCCGCCCCTCTCCCCCCTCCCCTCCCCTGCCCCGTCCTGAGGGACAGTGCGTCCGTGAGCACGGCGCGGGCCGGCCCGCTCGGTCAGGTGTCGCGGTCACCTGCCCCCCCCCCCCCCTCCCCCCTCCCCGACGCGATGCCTCGCCACCCCTTTCTCCGGTCCCGTTTCTCCCCTCCGGGTGGCAGGGGTGAAAGAAGAATAAAATTTAACGGCCGCTTTATTTCACCCCCCGGGCGGGGGTGGGTCCGGGACAGGGCGGTTTCGGTTTTGGCGCAGGTGACGACTGACAATACGTGCGGAGCCTACTTTGAAATATGTCCCCGTCTAATTTGAGACTTTATTATTAACTTGATACTCTGGAAACATTAGTCACGAATGGTCCTACACCTTTTGGTGTGAGGCATAGAGTGTCCTACACTTTTAAGTGTGAGGCTCGACGTGTACGACACTTTTTGGTGTGGTGTGAGGCAAAGTGTGTTTCACATACAGAAACCCAGGACTCTCCGACACAATTATGTGTCGGACACACCGTACCTCACACCAAAAAGTGTAGGACATGTTGGTCCTACACCAAAAGCTGTAGGACCATTTGGTCCTGCACCAAAAGGTGTAGGACTGTCTCACACCAAGGTTTCCAGAGTAGTCGTGAATCGTGAATGTGAAACTTAAGATTTGCAAACGCAAATGTAATATTCGCCGGTGTCCGATGCACTTCTCAAAGTTGGCAATCGTGTCTCCGGTATCAGAAAGGCTTGCCCTTGGTCCAGGGACCAGCTTCCGCAAACGCTGAGGGTCGGTAGAGGGAGACGTGGTGCCGGTCGGGCCAAAAAAGGGAGCTCGGGTCATATCATGGGACAGCAAAACTGCATTAAGGATTTCATATTCCGGACACACATATCAGTAGGAGTCGGTCCGGAGGCCCCCGCCCCGCCAGGCCCCTCCCCACCCCGCCTCGCCACGCCGCACCACTTTGAGTGGGGCGAGCGAGGGACAGAAGTGGGGGCGGGGCGTAGGAGCGACTGACCCCCTCTCTACGGTTGGCAGACCTGGGAAATTATTATTCTTATCATTCGGCCCGTTAAGTTGGTGGCTCGGCCGCTGGACAGGCAATGGCATCGCTGCGGGTGACAGCGCCAGCCGTTAGGAACCGCGCCGGGGCTGGCAGTGCCGACAAGGACTCCAGCTGGGCCTCCCACTTCTACCCCCACCCCCACAGTTGTTATTGTCATTCACTCTCAACCAATTGCTTTGCAAAGTCGCGAATTCAGAAAGATATTAAATGTTATTATTTTAACATGGACATGTGTGAGAAATTGTAAAATATCAGAAATGCAAAACCCTGCTGTGGGGCGTAGAGGAGATACGACACGACGGGGTGGCGGAGAGTTGCGGCGAAACCAGAGCCGCCCGACCGGCCCGGCCCTACCCCTAAGTCTCAGGGCTAGTGACTCGGATTTCTTGCTGTGAATTTCGTGCGTCCTTTTCGTGCTGCGTATGCAGTGGTTCTAATGCGCTGCTCTGTATTCCGCGGAGTAATTGATTTTGCTTTCGGTTCCTCTACTGTACAAATATTTTCACAATTGCTAAAATAACGGCGCAAAAGCTTCAGTTATTAAAGCAAAACGTTTTTAGCAGTGCGCTGCCTTTGAAATTGCTCTTATGGCCCTATTTGCACTGCGGGCGATTTTCTCATGCTGAGCCGCCTTCGCAGGTTTGGTGATGCGAGATTAAAAAGTAATGCGATTAACGCCGCTAACTTGGGAAGGGCGCAGCGCAGGTAAGAGTGAGGGCCTCTCTCCTCTCCGTCGACAACAGAAAACTCCTTCTCTCTCCGAATCCAAAATGCGCGATTTGCGACCAGTTTCAGTGCGCATTATTCCCGAAAGGAGCATTTGACAATAACGGTGGATTTTGTTTCTTCTTTCAAACTAGTTTGAGTGATGATATCGCAAATTTTTGTCTTAAGTGTAACGTACATACCTGATCGCTCTCTTTAGTGAATGGATGGTAAGGAAGGTACACAAGGCACCCTGCTGTGAATGTATGGCCAAGAATGGGTGGGGCGTAATCGGGGCTTAAGTGCAAAGCCTGGCCCGAGGCTGCGCGGGGCTGCGCGGGGCTACGTGGGGCTGCGCGGGGCAGGGCCCAGGTGTGGGCGAGCTTTACCCAATGGCTGGGGCCAGACACACTCTTCTCGACTAAACCAGCACGGCACACTGCGCAAACCAAGCTGAGTATTCAAAGTAATAAGGGATAATTTAGTGGCCGTTAAAGTGTTTTTGTGCATACTTAAAGGCACCCCTCGAGGGGGCGCAAACGTCGCCATCGATTTTGCACTAACGGTGGAATCACTAAGTATTTTGAAATATGCAATCCGGCCTAATCATGATCGCAGTAGAAATAAAAATGTACCCCCCCGCCGGTCCCCCAACCCCCGTGTTCGGCCTTTCCTTATTTTTCATTAATAAATACATTTTGTAATTTTCGGCGGTAGTGACCGACGTAACTTCGGAAACCTCTATAACCACGGAACTCGTGGTGCATTCCAGGGCAGGCAGGGCGCAACCTCCACCGCCACCTCGCCTGCTAACTATTACTTAAGTCGGGAGTGGGGGTGGGGGGGCCTGGTCAAGAGAGTGAACTAGGTGTGGCCGGGCCGGCAGGGGGGAGGGGGGGGGGCGCCTACCCCTCTATGCACGGCTGGTCGTTGGCCTCAGGGTGGTAGTAGAAGAAACGGCAGCAGGGCGCGGCCATGGCGGTGTCTGGCGTCACGGCTTACATATCCCCGACCGCCACTCATTGGACGTTGTGGAAAGTGCCGTGTACACTTTTAACTTTACATCGTCTTTCAGTTGGTTGTTCTTACTCCTTAACGTATATAGTGATACGCGAGGACCTGCAGCGACCTCTGGCTCGGCTGCTTTGGTTCGGTTACTGTGCCGTACGGCATTCAGCCCTACTGTGGTGGTGGGCGGTGGGGGCGGCTGATGCGGTAGGCAGGTAAGCGGCGCGCTATGCGCTAACAATGCGGACTATTCCTCGCGTGCGGCCCCGGCCCGGCCCGGCCCGGCCCCTGCCACCCACTGCCACCCTCACGCTCAAGTGAGGCGTCGTGAAGGACGTGGCCGCCCCGCCCGCGGTGCCGCTGCTCGCTTTCAGACGCCCAGCCGGGAGAGAAGGAGGGGAGGGGGGAGGGGCGTAGGGATATATTTCTATAAAGTGGGGGTAAAAAAAAAAAAAAAAAATTCTCTTTGTCTGTAGGGATTGGAGAGTTGTTAAACACGCGTCACATCAAGTCGTCTGTACTTTTTTAGGCACGAAGTAGCCTTATGGGTTTGTCTCAGGATGCGATTTGTTTTTACTAGCACGGCCCCTTATGCAAAACCGAAATTTTCTATAGGATATTTTTTTGCAGCAGATGATACATTTATAATTATATGTGTAGCTAGCCTAAACTTAAATAACTGTTACTGAAAGTTAGCTAACTTATCAGCTAGCTTGTACTCTCGTAAAGCGAGAAGCGAGTATGGCAAAATAATATGCTGTGGGCTGGTGCTGCGAGCTGCCTGGTGCTGCCCCCCCTGCTGCCGGGCCCTGCTGGAGCCTCTTGACGCCGCTGCCAGGACTCGAGCCTCCAGCCCAGGGGTACAACGGAACGGCGCGCAAAAAAGCTCCAGGACTTGAATTTTGTCAAACACAGTGTACCGGGTGTTTCTTTGAATGCGTAACAGTGTTGCGGGATTGCATACTCTCCAGCGCTGCAGGGGCCATGGCGCCTTACGGGCGAGTGGGGTAGGCAAACCCGCAACACTGTTACGCATTCAAAGAAACACCCGGTACTCCACAGACTAGTACCGTTATGTATCCTGTGGCTTGTACTCTCCTCACGCGAGTGTGGGAGAGTAACATACAGGGAGTACGGCTTTGCCTCCTTTCTGGGCTGCTTATAGTCTGCCGCCTTGTGGGTGGGGGAGGCCCTCTCTCTACTCCACCCACCTTACCGCGGCGACGCACCCCTCCGTTCCCTCCCCCCTCCGGCTCGTCACATGCACAGTCCTGAGAAAAATGTGGAACCACAGATGTTGAATATCTGTTACGTTTCGGCCTCCTCGAAATCCCTATTTCAAAAGGTAAAAGAGTAAAACATTATTTTGAAAAACCAAATTAATACGTAACACAGTTTCTTGAAGTATCGTCCGCTTGCAAAGCTAATCTCAATTTGGTTTTTTTTTCTGTGATTTAAACAAGCAAATGCCTTGAGCGAAAATTGTTGTGCGGTTTTGATACGCGGTAAAATTTATGCGTTTTGGGGGGTGGCGTGATGTCCCCGTGGGCGTGACGTCACGTGTCAGGCGGGGTGACCTGCTGTACTTTGCATACGCGCCTCGCTTTCTGGAGCTTGTGATGGCACGTCAGAGGAAAGCGCGTATCTTTAGCAGGGGCAAAGTTTGCGTCGGCGGTGTGACACGAAGGCGGCAGTGAGGAGCATATCGCTAGAGAGCGGGGCAGAGTTATCCTGCGGATCGAGCGCTGCTTAATCTTACTCTACTGCTGGATAAGGGCCTTATAATGCCGACCTTGGGTTTTGCGTCCAGCCCGCCCCGCCCCGCCCCGCCCCGCACCTGTGTTCCATACATGTTTTTGTCCCGTCCTCCATTTCCAATGTTGAACTCGTGCTGCTGGGCGGGGCGGGGCGGGGCGGGGCGGGGCGGGGCGGGGCGGGGCGGGGCGAGTGCGGCTGGTGCGCCCGCCGGGGCCAGGCCCACTCCTCTCAAGCAGTAACTCAATTAGCAGCGCCAATTGGACCGCTATGGAAAAATGGCAGGAGGGGTGAGGAAATCTGGGAACTGGTGAAAAATGCGCTGCTGTCCGGAAAGAGGGGGGCCCGGTTAAATATGTAATTTCATAAATTAACGAAAATAACCAGCTGACTGCGGTGTAATTTTTACTCAGCCAGGTTCGCTCGCCCAGTTGTAAAATTGGAATCACAAATGAATTTTGTTTTGTGTACATTGTTCCTCCTTTCCTTTCACAAATTTTAAAATTTCTTCTTTTATTGGTAATTTAGGTACGTGTAATCGGTTTTCAAGAGAAAGACGCTTGCACCTCGCTGGATTAGATAAATAATCAATCTCTCAAGACACCGACATAAAATTGTTCAAGGCTGTGACGACGCCTCCGCCGTTTAACGAACATAAGCCTACGTTGATCCTTCAACCCTTTCAGCGCACCTGAAACGTAATACGAACAGAAACCGGCCCCTTCCCCGCCCATGCACCCCAGGCCACCCCGCAGCAGGGTTGAGTAATCGCAAGTCATCGCTCCCTCCAGGTTTAGCAGAGAGGGAAACAGGGGGCATCTGTCAAGTCTATGGGGAGGGTAGGGAACAGACGCCCACCCCCGCGTCGCGCCCTGTGCCTACTGTGCCTTTCGCATGGACTCGGAGGGGCCGTTATGACCCACGATACGCATATAACTTGCAATTCCCCCACATTGGAATCGAGAACGCTTTCAGTTGGGTGCCTGAAAAATATTTCTCTAGGAGGTGCAGCAGCGAGGCGGCAAGCACAGCACTGCACTACTTGACTCTGTCGCACAGCTGGCGATGTAAGCTGGAGCGAGAAAAGAGGCAGAAGCCCCGCCCCGCGCCCCCGGAAGTGCACTAGCTAGACTCGCCTTTGAGCGATTGTAGAGCACAACAGACGAGCAGCAGAGAGGAGGCGGTGAGCCCGGAGTACAGGGGGAAGGGCGGGAAGCGCCTTGTGTCTTTAGATCGATTCTTGCGGGAGGGTTGGGGACGCGGGGTGGACCTGGGCTCCATGCCATAAGCACTGATCGAGGTGCAATTGGACTTCTGAGATAGAGGAGGGGGCTCCAAACTGGTTCCTAAAACGGCGAGAATCGACCTCCTCTCCTCCTCACTCTCGAAAGATCGCTCACGTTGGGGCTTTGCTTGTCTGAGGTAGACGGAGCACTGGTCCAACTTCATCATCGGCTCACAGCAGTTATCGGCCCCCGACGCCGAGGCGAGGCGAGGGCCCCCTCCTGACCCGGCTCATCTGATTACAAGAAAAAAAATAATGAAACCGGCTAAGTCTGAGCATCGGCAGAGCAGAATAAAAATGTTGGAAGTAAACCGAACGGCAGCAAACTATCGCCACGTCCACTCTTTGTCACCTTGGTCACTTTTAAGTCTATCGTCTTCTTTAATTAATTACTTTTGGAACGGAATTTATCGAGGTTGTTGCTCATCGATATGCAAATGTCCTGCGCAGTGTGGTGGATCGCGTAACGCCCCTCGCATTCTCCACACTGTAAAATTTTAAGTCGTCACATTATGACAAAGTCAGTGCTAAATTTTACTCTGGAAAGGTTCGTAGAAAGGAGTGAGATAAATGTTTAATGACAAATTGTTCATTACTGGGAGACGAATGTTGACAAATGACGCACGTGATGTGACGAGATGCTTGTCATGTGACGACTGTTTCATCTCAGCTCTTGTGACGAAATATTCGTAGCAGTATTTATCGTCACATGCAGCCCGTCTCGCCGTGGCGGCTGGACGGACATCATTCTTGTTGCGGTTCCCCTCTGGCCTGTTGGTCGTCTTACATGCTGAGCAAGAAGTATCGCGTGGTTTTACTGCTGTGGGTGGGCTGCTGGAGTCCTCCGGCCTGCTAAAGGGGTCGCTGACTGGTGGGGGTGGGGGTGGGGGTAGGGGAGGGGGTCCCTCCGGGGAGCGTTGGAGCTGACTGGGTGGGGACCAATGCCGCTGGTTGATGAAAAAAATCCTCCCGGAGCAGCTTTACTTTTCACAACAGCCGCACAGCTGCTGCTGCGCCAGACGCTGTAGCTACAACACGTTTCTCCCGATTTTCATATAATAATGCAACAGGGCTGACCAATGCCTGCCGTCTCTATCGACACTGTGCCAGCGCCCTGTGCGAGTGTAGATCAGCAGGGGCTTTGTCGCGCTGCTGAGCAGCTTTGTTCACTGCTTCTCTGACCTCTCCTTCTCCTCGCCAGCCCTAGCACAGCGCTCTGTGTCCTCTGTCCTCCTGACAGTCGCATCGTCTCATCCTACACTGTGAAAAATATCTTTGTAAAATAACGATTATTTTTTTTTCGTAATTTCTGATTTACAAACGGTGGTTGTAACTTTACTATCGAAATCGTAAATTTACGAAAGCCTATTTGTGCTCGTTTCAGAATCACAAGTCAATACCAAGTGTCCTTGAAATTTTTTAATTTTACAATTTGATATCGTAACTTTAAGACATTTTTCATGGAAAATTTTCCCGTAACCCTTACAAACATTTCTCACAGTGATACTCCCTTGGCTTTTTCTGCGATTCATAGCAGACAATTTGTGCGAAAGCTGGTGCAGCTGCCGTGATGCTGCTTTGAAACAGAACCGGCACGGACTGAGCTGTGCATAAGAGACAGGGCACTGTAAAAAAAGTAGATCACAAGTAATACTTCTATTTCGAATTTCACGAATTCACTGGAAAAACAAAGGTGCTAAGTCCTACCTTTAAAAGGCACTAACAAAATTTAGTGCCTTTGGAAAGGCACAAAGATTTAGTGCCCCAGGAAAGGCACTAAACTTAGTACTTGATTTTAGCGCCCCAGGAAAGGCGTTGCTTAGCACCTTTGTTTTTCCGGTGTTACTGTTCAGTTTGCGTTTAAAGTACCATTCAAAATTACTTTCCGTTCAGGTATGAAGTCATTTAAATACGTTGTGGGATTCATTCTTTCTGGTTTGGTCAAAGAGATATGGTTTTTAACCATCTTCTGTCGCGCTTTTTGGCTTGGTATAGCACCCTTGTCACCCTCGTCATATTCGGCCTCTCCCAACAGCGCGCCCGGACAGTCCACCTGTGCTAGATCCGGCCGCACCGGAAGTGCCGCTGGGAGGGGCTGTGGAGAGAGAGAGAGAGAGAGAGAGAGAGAGAGAGAGAGAGAGAGAGAGAGAGAGAGAGAGAGAGAGAGAGAATGATGTATATATATCCAGCGCTCTTTTGTTTTGGGCTTTGAATCCCTGTGTTTTGCGACTACTGGTGGCAGGGGAGGGGCGCCTCGAGCGATGAAAGGTGAAAGTGGCCTGCCGGGGTGGAGCCGAGCGGTCTCGTCTGAAGGATTGCCGAGCCACTGCCCCACCCACCTGCATGCAGCTCGCTCCCTAAACTTGCGCAGTTATCTCTTGTTAGCGTAATGTGTCGTTTGGGAATGCTCCCTGTGAATGTGCGCATCGTAGTGTACACTTGTGAGTGTTTGTCGTAAGTTTGGTTTATATTTAAAATAATCATTTTAGTTATTGCACCAGCTGCTAATATTTTCCATATTTTCTGTATTGTCGTTTAAAAAAAAACTAGTTTCTGTCCGAAGAACACACTGGAAACCCAATAAATGTGTCAATTTCACACACTGGTATGTGTGCGAGGCTTCATTCGTACACTTAGCCACTCAAAGGTGTGAATCTCCGAGGAAATTTACACGTTTCAGGGACCATGAGAGGGCCTCCTCTCATATAGGGGCCAAGTGCACGGATGAATCCTCGCACACCTGCAAGTGTGCGAAATTCACACACTTGGATTTCCAGTTCGTGTTTTGCGGGCAAGAGGATGCTTGCAAGGAATCGACTTTATAGTATCGACGCGTTCCGCTCGACACTTGGGTCATTTCAATTTCCGCCTGCAGCCCCCCTGCACGCCGCGCCGTAAGGACTGCATGTGGATACTGTCACTGCCGGAAATGAAGGCGGCCAAGTCCCCCTCCACGGAGGGAGTGCGAGAAAATAAAGCACGCGATGCAGGGCGTATGAGAAAAATTGTAGTGGTTACAGGCGAGCTGAAGACTGGCGCCTTAGTTAACCAAAAAACAATTTTTCCGGAAAAAATTAATAAGATAAATGCAATCTCACTAAAGGCTGAATGACATCTCTTTCATTTTGACATCTTTTTGTTCACGTTATCGTAAAACACTAAAATATATTTTTAGTTTTTTTCCACCGTACTTACGACGGGCGGAACTAGTAGTGATCCTGTACTCCAGGCTTACTCGCCAAGGAGAGCCGAATAGCGCGATGGCTATTCGTAGGCTGCGTTAGAGAAAGGGGAGGGGGAAGGGTGCCTGGCAGTTCGGCTAGCTCCTCGTCTTCGTAACTCGATCTGAGTCCTTCCCTTCCGGACCTGAAGCAGGTTGGGGAGATGGATTTGAACTGGCGTCGGGACTGACAGACGTAGACGGCCCGAGGAGACAGGGCAGCCCTGGCAGACTCACCCACCCCGCCAACCCCACCCCCTCGTTTTGTTCCTCCCTCTCCCACCTCACCTCTCCCACCTCACCTCGCCCTCTCGCCACCGCCCGCCTATACCGTGCCCAATCTCCATCCGGACGCTGCAGTGCTACCACTTGACCTGGTCCGCCCGCACGCCGCGTATCTGTAGAAAATAAGTAGATAAATTGGGGTCGACTGGCATTGCGACGAAGTTTTTCTTTCTAATAAAACCTTGAGGAAATTACAATAAGCGACTGAATTATATAGCATTATTAGAGGACTGCTAATTCAAAGACTATACCTTATTTTGCTTTTTAAAAGCGTTCTTTTTTAAGCTGCCTGGTAGAGATCCTTCTTATTTATGAATATATTTTCCTAGCTTGTCTCTTTCGTTGCGGTTAACCCTTAACGTTTTGTAAAGTTTTGCTCGACGCAGCTGGCTGCACCGCCCTATGGTTTGAGTGTTACTGTCAGGTGTAGAGCTGTACTGCCGCTGTGCTTGTCGGCCGTGTTCCTGTTTGCTATCTCGGCGGAAGGCGCCTCACGCATGGAAATGTGGGGGAGGAGAACGAAGGGAGGGTGCAGGGAGAGGGGGAAGGGGCACAGACTCTCTTCAAAAATCCATATTTCGTGAAATAATATCGAGATTTTCTATTGTATTTCGACGGATTCTACCTGTTTCCGCCAGGATTCAATGTTTGATATGGGCGTACAGATGGTACCTTCCTACACTCTAGCAAAGACGTAGCCCACATTCAGCGAAAAATGAGAAATTGTGAAAGTGAGAGCGTGAGAGAGGCGTGATGAAAAGAGCGTGTAGAAAAAAGGAAACAGGGGTGCCAAAGGTTGTCTGTATAATCAAACCATAAAGCAGTCGGAACAAAAACCAATACGCTCCTGGTGTGGGGAGAGAAGGGGCGGTGGTCGAAGGGTCCTGGAATTAAATGAAGAGAAGGATGAGATAAATAATGTAACTGTGCATAATATAAATTCGCTAGAGTAATATGTCTGGATTTTTTTCTCACATTTTTCTTACTGTTATGTTAGTCAAAAGTGTGCAAGGCGAGAGCAAAATCAGAAGGCGAGTGTCACATTAACAAGGACGTGAAATGTGGGAGAGGGGGAGAGAGGGACGAGAGAGAGAGAGAGAGAGAGAGAGAGAGAGAGAGAGAGAGAGAGAGAGAGAGAGAGAGAGAGAGAGAAACAAAAGCGAAAGAGAGGCATTGGTGGAGGGTGGGGTGGTGCGGGCAGTGCGAGGCCTGGCTCTGGCCGCAGGGACAAAGCTAACAAGGCTTCCCGGGAGAAATCACGCTATACCTGCTACATCTAGACAGGACCAAACACCAATTTAGCACCGCGTGGGTCAGCCACCGATTCGCGGTTGAAGTACGCGTGCGCATCCGCGACTGCGACTGCACTGTAAAAGAAATTCACGGTCCCGCATACGGAAAAGTACCGTCAGTACGGACTACGGTCACTCCGTACCCGGCTTCCGTTGTCTATCCCTCATAAGAGCCCATGTTAATTAAACTGTGGGTACGGAATATGTACAGAAATGTTGCCGCTAATTTTTACCCGGAGCTCTCCGTTTCAGGTACGGTGCCTGTAATGGCTTTCCGTACCTTTTTTCCGTACCAGGCCCTATAAGGTACGGAGCAATATACGGGAAAAACCGTACTTGATCGAGAAAACCAGTATTTTCAGTGGGTACCGTCTCCGTATCAGGCTCCGTACCACAGGCTATTTTTTTACAGTGTGCGTCCGCGGGAATGAGGAGCGCGGGTGGAGGTGGACAGTTGTGTTAATGGTGAAACGCCTTCTGCTTTTGGAAAAAATGTTTGATAGACTTAATGTAAACTGTACAGAGTGGAAGACGCTACGCCCCGCAGTGTAGGCGGTCCGGTCGCGGTCACTGGCGGGACATGGGGGTGTCCATAGGAGCTCGCGTTAGCAGCAACTTGTGGATGTGGGCTCATTGTACACAGAGTGGGTGGCGTGGGTGGACATGTGATGATGTTACCTTCTTCTGTGAGAAAGCACGTTTTTAGCAGCCTCAAACATATACTTTAACTCACATTTTCCCTTCTTACACCCCTAAAAGTTTTGCGGAACTTTAATATTTAGTGAAGTGGGCTGGAGAAAAAAAGGAAGGCCGCGCTGATTTGCATTAGACTTGGCTCAAGTGCCATTGATTTCCGTTTTTCTCTTTTTACCTACTCTTCCCACCCCCGCCACCTCTTTCCCTCTTACTTCCTCCCCTTGGGACGTCCAACGGCCCCCACCACTCCACAATACCTTCAAGGACCCTCTAGTATCTAGGGGACCGGAAAGAGGAAAGCTCAACTGGTTTGACAATGACTCCTGTGAAAGACACATTTTAGTGAAATAATTATTATTCTTTTGATAAATCCAAATTTCAAAACTTGTATAGATATTTTTAAAGTTTTAGTCCAATGTCCTACCCTGTAAAAAAACCTACTGTTGTCCAAAACGTAAACTGTAAAAAATCATCATTGTAAACTGTTATTCGATTCATGTGACGTCACATTCTTTTCACTGTAAAAACTGTCACATTCGTGTGGTTGTCAGTGTCACACTCCTTTGAGTGTGACTGCCGAATTTACGGCGCTTTGCCCTGTCGATTCACATTACAACAAATGTGACATCATATTATAACGAATGTGACAGCTTTTACAGTTAAACGAATGTGACGTCACAGGAATTGAATAACAGTGTACTCGGAATGAACGACGGTAAAAAAAAACACCGTACATTCAGCGTCACGTCCCCTACAATTTACAAGACCATTTTACGGTTTATTATTTAGTTTAAAAAGAATGGCTTTTAACCGTTGTTAAACTGTGTGCTTTTTTTGACAGTGTAGCGTTTTATCTCCTTTCACTGGCTGCCACGCCAGAATTATTTCATATTATTCTAAATTATCATTTATTATATGAGTTTTTAGTCAGAGGATGTTTTGTGGGCGAGAGGGATGCTGACGCTGAAATATCAGTTGTAATCTGCTGAGGCTGGGCGTGCCGAGGCCGTGCCGAGGCTGGCCGTGCTGGGCCGCGGGCGCAAATGTGTCTGGTAAACACGGCCTGTTGACCAGTGGGGGTGGAGGTTGTGGCCGAGGCCTCCTTGTCTACGTGGGGGGAGGGGAGGGGAGGGGGTAGACTGCCACTAATCTCTGTGGCTAGAAAGTGCGGAGCGGTCTCACAGACCAGCGCTGCGGCCATAGCAGCTTGCCTGTGGCGGCTCCGGGCCGTGCTCCGGGCTCCGGGCTCCGGGCTCCGGGCCGCCCCGGCCCAACAACAGCTTGCGGTCTGTGCGTCGGCCCGCGCGCTGCCTCCCGTTTCTGAAAACGCAGCATAATTACTACGTTGTCGCAATGCTAACACCAACAGTTTTTTTTTTTTACCTCTCGTGTTAGAAAACTGATGATGTTTTTATGATATATTACCTCAGACAAGGAAAACCTCTCGGCTTTCCAAAATACGTAGAAACGAGCTGGGGGAGTCTTGGTGGCGTGGATGAGCGTTATACACCACAGTATATTTATATACATTATTGGCCAGCGGGGGAAGGAGCTGCGAAGGGATGGAAGCGAGGGATGTTTCATCAAGGCTCCCCCAGTCCTGCAGCCAAATCTGATAGACTCCAGTTTAGGGTGGGAAAGGGAGGAAGGGCGAGGCAAAGAGTCCTGCTATAGAGGAGGAGTATGAGGGAAAGCACAGAGGGTTTTCAAAACACAAAAAAAAAAGTTCTACAAGCTTTCTTTAATTACTCGGGCATTCTATTGAGTTTTAGGGCTTGGAGCAGCCGGTACGCGATGTTAATAAGAGCCTTATGATAAGCCACACACCCGTGGTACCCCGCGGTGGGTCAGGAAGGGCGGGCGGCGTGTGGCGGTGTGGGCTAGAGGGGTTGCAGCAGTCTTTTGATGGGACAATCGAATTTAAAAGAGGAAATTGAATTGGGGAAGCGGCCGTGGCGTGGCTGTTGGTAGCGGTGTGGGGTGGCGGGGCGGGGCGGGGCGGGGCGGGACGTAGCGTTGAGCCAATGGAAATGAGCTGCCGATGCTCCCTTATACGCTGCACAGTCGACTACGATCGGGGGGAGTTGAATCGGTACGAAAGGCGTTCGGTCCAGGAAAGGCGTTTAGCAGCTGCTCAGTAAATAAGTGCTGCATATGCTCGCAACAAACAGTTATTTTATTCCAAGCTTGCCCTATGTCGCCGGTGGCTGAATGCTCTCTGGGGGCCACGTTACACGAGATGGACTGTCTTGGCTTCATTCTCATGCCGTTAACTGTAACGCAGTTTTAATCCCGCTGTTTTGCCATGACGGTATAATATGAAAATTAGGCCAGGGGAATCCACGTGAGGCTTTGCCTGAGCTTGTCAGCCGGGCTGCTCCGCTAGGATTCTCACCTTCATTACACATTTTTCTTCCCTTTTAATCTACCGCGTATATCACAGACGCTGGTATAAAAGTTGTGAAAAAGTTGAATGGTAAATAACCGGCAGAACCGCTTATCCAGGTTTTTCTAGAGCAGCTGTCACGTATCAATTCGTTACAAAATATATCTCCTGAAACAAAGTAAAGAAGTATTTAAGATGAAAATGTCGCGGGGTTGTGGTTACGGTAGCGAAGCGGCTCACGCTGAGGCGTCATCAGGGTGTCCTAATTATGATCCATGCGCGCCCCTGGCGCCGCCCCTGGCCCCGCCCCTGGACCCGGCCGACCTGCTGCACGGCGCGTCCTCCCCTGTGGGACAGCCCCTACCCGCCCCTATGGCCACCGTGAGGGGAAGTCCTCCCCTCCCCCTTTACCCGTCCTCCCCTGCTTCACCGCCACCCACCTAACCTGATTATTCCTGCGGATCGTGATGGTAGTCAGTGTGCGGCTGCGCGGCACTTTTCAACTTTTGAGTTTTGACACAAATATCCAATACACTGCTGGTTTTGGATGGTGGAGTATGACACTGGTGTCCCAGGGCACCTCCTTATTTCGCCGAAGTATTTCGCTTGAGCTGATCCGGAGTTGCATGTAAATGACACAGCTTACCTGCCTGTGGTCCTCTGTTCTCGCCTCGCTGTTATTTTGTTTTAGGCCACAATTACGTAAGGGGTGAGGGGTTCGCGTCGCCTCTATAATGCAGCGGCTCATTGCTCAGACGTTGCAATTTTGATGTCCTCACTCCCTCCCTCCCCGGTCACCCTCCGCCCCGCCAACGGTCTCCCTCACCCCACTCAACCACGACGCTGGTTCAACTCTTCCACGAGTGCACTTTGTCCCGCCCCCACCGACAAAAAGGATTTTATATTCTGTAGTCTTTCTGCCATTTTATGTTAATATATGTGCACGTTTAAGAATCATGCCGTTTCGCTATACTTCAACGGCAATGTTCCCTTTCCACGCTAAGCACTGAAAAATGGGCCTTTTACGCTCTTTTGTGCTCTGGTCCATCGTTGAGAGGTCTATTGGGGAGCCGTGCCGGGCTGTGGAGGAGCCGGCAGGACCAGGGTGTTCCCCGGTGGCTCCAGCCCGCTCCAGCCCGCTCCAGCCCGCTCCAGCCCGCTCCAGCCTGACTGCTGAATCCCTGGCCGGACTTTGCTCCAGTGTCCTGTCCCCTCGGGGAGCTGGAGTGGGGAGTGGGACGCTGGAGAAAATCTTAGAAATCCATTGTCAGGAGTGCCCCCTCCCTTTCGCGCACCCTCACGCACACAAGCTTGACAGGCTTTTCATTATGCTCTCTCTCTCTCTCTCTCTCTCTCTCTCTCTCTCTCTCTCTCTCTCTCTCTCTCTCTCTCCCTCTCTCCCTCTCTCCCTCTCTCTCGTCCTTGATCCGCTTTACACCTGTGCCACACTTTAAACGAATAAGTCTTCTGAATGAGGTGAACAAGAGCGTATAGTGGTCTAAAAGGTATTGCACGTGTGTGTGTGTGTGTGTGTGCGTGCGTTAGTGGAAAAGAAGAGGGAAAGAGAGTATTTTCGTTCTCTTGCTCTCCTGCTGGCTGAGCAACGAGCGGGGGTGATACGTGTAGCCTGCCGTTGCCAATTTTCCACTGAATGCCTCCTTGGCTGCTCCCTGACGCCAGTCGAGGGAAGCTGGGGGGTGGGGGACGGGGGGGGGGGGGGTGGAGAGCGAGTAAGAGAGATTACGGGTAGGTTTGAGGTAGGACTACGGGGACGGGGAAGCGGGCGAGTCGAGACGACAGGAAACAGAGTGCACATTTATTCCAACTTATCACGTCAGCAAATCCTCATTCGCCGCTTAAGAAACGTGCGGTCGGGCTTGGTTAAGGAGTTCACCACTGGCTTTGGAACTTTGGCCTACATTCACGCCATTGACCCAGCTCTGGTGTAGGCTCATCAGCGTGGATAATTTGACGCCACTTGCCGAACTAACTACTGGGGCCCTCCACAGAGATTCAAGGTGTACATTTTAAGGGCGCGCCGCGCATGCGCCTGCGGGTAGTTGAGTTGAAATTTGTTGGCACCTGTCGCACGATCCTTCAGTTCCTCTCATACCTATCTCCAACCTATCCTGACCTAACCCAAAGCACGCTGTCACCACCGGAAAAACAAAGGTGCTAAGCAACGCCTTTCCTGGGGCGCTAAAATCAAGTGCTAAGTAAGTTTAGGGCCTTTCCTGGGGCACTAAATCTTAGTGCCTTTCCGAAGGCACTAAATTTTGTTTGTTTTTCCAGTGACGTTGGACGCAAGTGAACAGAAAGGTACTGCGTTTAAATTGACTGTGCCTAGCAAGGGAATCTGTTGGATAGCGCCACGAAGAATGAAAGAAGCGAGAATCGCGCGTAGGAAAGCTCGCCAATACAATGCGAGCACAGAGATCTAAAGACAGTGTGTCCGGCTGTAAAGCAATCACTTTGCCGCCTATTCGTATCCACTATCCGCAGGGGAAAGAGCAAGGAAGGGTGAAGGGAGAGGGAAGAACAGTTGATGGTCAATAGGCGAGAGCGAAAGAAATTTCTCAGCTCAAAATAAGATCCAAATCCTAATATCGTGCTCTTTTGAAATTCGAAAATAATCACTGGCTCATTGTCACTCTTTTCTCGCCCCGTTTTTGGCAGATTATATATAGAATGAAGTGCGTGTTAATGTATGTGTACTGGCATTCAGATGCCCTGGCTGCATTTCGGAAGTCGCGGCAGCTGATATTATGCACAGATCTGCCACTACAAATGTTTACACTCCTCTTCAAATGGCCACTCTTCCTCCGAGCAGCGGCAACATTTTTACCTGTCAAGACGGCGACGGATGACGAGATACTACTTACTAGGCCAAGGGAAAACTTTATTTGTATTCATGAGAGCATCTTTTCATTTCCTTGTTGAAACGAGGTAGTTTTACATCCAACGCCGTCCCAACTTAAACAGTCATACATTTGTATTATGCCCGACAACATCACTTCTAATATAGGCATTTATTTTATTGTTTTAAAACTTGATCTAATTTTTTCACATTTAACCAAGTCTGATTTAAAATTAATTTTGTTTATTTTTGTAACCAATTTTTTTTTCTTTCTTCATCAGGATCTGCAGGCGGAGATCGAGGGTCACCAGGACGTTTTCGCGTCTCTCAACGGCCGTGGCCGACAGCTGCTGGGGAGTCTAGCCTCCCAGGACGACGCACTCATGCTGCAGCGAAGGCTGGACGAAATGAACACGCGCTGGGGACACCTCAAGAGCAAGAGCATGGCCATCAGGTATTTATTAACCAGCAAGGCTTGAGGCGTGGCGTCCCCGGGAAGATGGCGACGACATCCTTCCTTTCAAGTTTTATAGTTAAGAATTAGGGGAAATTTAATTGGTCCGAAAGGAATCGGTGGGCTCTTGTTAAACCCGGGCTGACTTTACACGTCCCTTTTTGCCATCAAAATGTGAAACGCGGCTGGGGTGTCTAGCTCGTCACATAGTCACATCGTCACATTGTCTAGCACCCCTTGTTTAAATCTAGCCCGGCCCGTCACCGTGACGGCGGCGCGGGGTGGAGCGCGGCAGCCGAGAGGACAGAGGGTCCGGCAGAAGCGCCCTGCGTGTGTGTGTGTGTGTGTGTGTGTGTGTGCGCGCCAGCACGGTCCGTTACGCTAGCGGCGTGGCGCGGCGTGGCGCGGCGTAGCGTCGCGGGCTCCTATTATGCGGGGGCACGGCACTCAGTGCGGGTTCTAGTTACACACACACACACACACACGCACGTCAGCACTTGCATAGCCTCGGCTCGGCCCTTGCTCTGCCGCTCGCCCTGTATTGTCCCAACCAAGTCGCTTATTCGCTACGCGTGTTAAAGCGCGACGGGTGCGATGGGGGTTGGGGCGGGGCGAGGGGGAGGGCGCGGGGCGGGTGGCAGGGGGTGGGGAGGGGTGGGGCGGGGCGCAGGGTGGGGGCGGGGGGCGGGCCGCGCACGGCTGCGCACCGTGGCGTCGTGTTTGCTCAGAAGCGATGTTCCCCCTAGCGCCGGCCCGGCCCAGAACACCTGCCCCGCCCCGCCCCGCCCCGCCCCGCCCCGCCCCGCCGCCCGACATGGCCACACTCCACTATTGGCCATATCGCGATTCGGTTGGGAAGATAATTACCCAGCTGTTCTGAAGCTGATACGAACACCTTGCCAAAGCGTCGGGTGCTGAGAGTAACGTGATACTCGTAGTTACGTCCAAGACAAAAATAAAGTATTTGAGTCTGATTTGTATTAGCAAAGTAGGACCATGTTTTACTGACAAAACGGGAAGTAAGCGGGCACCCCTTTCCTCTTTAGTAGAAAATTTGAAAAAAGAAAAGATGTTTTTCAGAAGAGGTGTGTTGCCTCTACTCTCCTTTTTCTCCGCCCTCCCCCTTGCTCAGCGCTCGCACTTACACTTACACACACGCGCGCACACACTTTGTTTTCGGCCTTTCCTCACCGTGCTGGTGGAAAACAGTGTGATTACGCCGGTGGAAAGTGAAAACAAGGGCGAACGGAAGGCGCCGTGGGGCCCGCTGGGGTTCGGCTGTCGGATGCCCAGGTGGGAAGAGTCCAGTGTCTGGAGGGCCATGGTCGGATCACGGACCTGTTCTGCTCAGAGTAAAAGGAGATGAATTTGTGCGCGAAAGAGCCGGTACAAGCCGGGTAGAGCTCACGAGGCACACGTCATCTGCATTATTATTAAATCAGAATTCATGTCTTGGTCCCAAGGACTGTAACGTTTGCTCCCGCGTTTGCCCCACTGTGCACAATTTTCTTTATACCTTTTTTCACGGAAAGACAGTGGTCCACGGCTGCCTCTCTTTAATGGGGAGGGTGCCTGGGAGGGCGGGGTGGGGTGAGGTGAGGTCTGGGGAAGGGACTGCGGTCGCGAGCGGCCCACTCAACGTCGACGGTATTCCGTTCCGTCAAGCCTCACCCCGCCCCGCTGCGCCCTATGCCACCCCGCCCGCCGCGCCCCGCCCCGCCCCGCCCCACCCCACCCCGCCCCGCTCTATTCCGCCCCGCCCACCCGCATATCATACGGCTAACACAATTACGCTGCATGTCGCGGTGGACGCCATGTGTTTGCATTGTTTTTTAGCCTGCCGTTTTTCTGTGGCGCGTCTTGTAGAACGTAAAGTTGTTTTTTGTTTTTTTTTAAGTGTTTGAAAAAAGAAGCCTATATTTAGTGGTGTTTTTGTGCGTGCAGGAACCGGCTGGAGAGCAACGCGGAGCACTGGAGCGCGCTGCTGCTGTCGCTGCGGGAGCTCATCGAGTGGGTGATCCGGAAGGACACGGAGCTGAGCGGGCTGGAGCCGCTCGGCGGCGACCTGGCCACCCTGCGCAAGCAGCAGGACGACCACCGCGCGTTCCGCCGCCAGCTGCAGGACAAGAGGCCCGTCATCGAGGGCAACCTGCTCAGCGGGCGGCAGTACATCGCCAACGAGCCGCCGCTCTCCGACACCAGCGACAGCGAGGGTGAGTGAGCCTAGCGGGGAGCGCCCGGGGCGTAGGCAGCCGGCTGCTCCGAGCAGCGCGGCGGGCCTGCCTACCCGGCCCACCGCAGGCGCGCGCAGCGGGGCGGGGCGGAGGGCGGACCCGCGTGCACCGGGTGTTTCAGAGAAGACGCAGGTGCGGGCGGGTTTGCCTACTCGCTCTGCCCGTAAGGCGCCATAGACCATGGGGCAGGCAAACCCGCCCGCACCTGCGTCTTCTCTGAAACACCCGGTACGGGTACGGGGTGTTTCTTTCAGTGCGTAACAGTGTTGCGGGATCGCACACTCGTCAGGGTTGCAGGGGCCATGGCCTGTTAAAAAAAAACTTTTGTTGTAAATTAACAGGAAAAGTTCTATTGAGTTTGTTGGCAACAATTCCTGTTTTAAAACAGGAAAACTGTAACTAAACAATTTTTGTCAACATGTCAGAAACATTATTTTGTTCTGTCACAATAGTCACGTCTTTTCGCGCTCGTAATTTTTGTGATTTTACAGTTTGTTCGTTTCTACACGAAATTTGTCGTTATCAAAATAACGCTTTTCTTGTTAAGTGCCATCATAGGGGCAGACCCTTCTTTTCTGTGCTCAACCAGTACAGGTAAAATAATTTGGATTTCCTAAGGTTCCAATCCAACTGAAGACGGTAGTTCTGTTCGAAAACAGGACTCCTGTTACGGAGAAGCTCGTCAGAGAACAGTTATTTCTAACAGTGCACGGCGCCTCACGGCCGAATGGAGTAGGCAAACCCGCAACACTGTTCCGCTTTCAAATAAACACTCGGTACTCGAACCGTGCCCAGTGTGGTTGGCAAGCTAGGCAACAATCCGCCGGGACGCACCCGTGTCCAGCAGCCGCGTATCTCACCTGCCTACTAGGCAATACCTGCGCACGCGTGCAGGGGCGCTGCCTCAGGCGGCGATGCAGCCCGCCGCGCGCGCACGTGCGCCTCGCCGGGTTTTGCCTAACTTTCTGGCAGCACTGGGCGTGCCGTGTCACATGAAGGCTCTCACAGTCCTCTGCCCCGTGCCGAGCGTACCGATACGCAAACAGGATCAGAGGCCTAAGCCCGGCGGGCGGAGGGGGATGAAGCGGGGCGGGGCCCGCACCCCTGTTCAAAGGAGATCCTTGTTACCCGCCTCTCTCTCTCTCTCTCTCTCTCTCTCTCTCTCTCTCTCTCTCTCTCTCTCTCTCTCTCTCTCTCTCTCTCTCTCTCTCTCTCTCTCTCTCTCTCTCAGCGGCTTTCTCCTGTTACTCCCGCCGTCGTCGCTGTGAGGAGCTAATTGGTGCCCCCGCCCCCGCCGCCACCGCCACTTGCTGAGGCTCCCAGCGGTTTTCTTTGCCGCGGGTCGGTCCGCGCCGGTCCGTGGCGGTCCGGCTGGGGCCGTTGGCCGAGTGAGGGCGGCCCACTCCCCGCCCCGCCCCGCCCCGCGCCGCCCCGCCCCGCGCCGCCCCGCCCCGCCCGCCCCGCCCCGCCCCGCCCCGCGCCGCCCCGCCCCGCGCCGCCCCGCCCCGCGCCGCCCGTTGTGGTGACCGTGTGGCCATGCACCCCAGCGTTACGGGTGGCCCGCCTCTGAATAATGTAGCCGCGCGGACCGCGTGCGGCGCGCCGCCATGCCAGTGAGATGGCAGCTCATTCTGCCCACCGCGCGCGTGTGTGTAAGAGTGAGAGAGAGAGAGAGAGAGAGAGAGAGAGAGAGAGAGAGAGAGAGAGAGAGAGAGAGAGAGAGAGAGAGAGAGAGAGAGAGAGAGAGAGAGAGACAGACAGAGAGAGAGGGAGAGAGAGAGAGAGAGAGAGAGAGAGAGAGAGAGAGAGAGAGACAGAGAGACAGAGAGACAGAGAGACAGAGAGCCACTGACAGAGACAGGATGAAGAGAAACAGAGATGACTGACAACAACACATCTTCGGGGAACAATAATAATCAACCTTTCGAACAGGTCGTATTTTTGTATTGTCCTATAGGTCAGATATGAATTGGCGCAAAAAGTAATCCCTTTTTAGACCGGAAATCGAGTTTATATTCTGTTATTGTTTCTACTTGTATCGAAAAATTAAATCTCACTTAATTGTGCATAAAATAGGTCCTGGCATGAACAAGGAGCGGTGATTTTTATCTAATTTTTTTCTTCCATCCACAGCGCTGGAGGCCGACTTCCGCGGCTACCGCTCGGCCGAGGAGCAGGCGCGGGAGCTGACGCGCTGCATCCGGCGCGAGGTGACCAAGCTGTCGGACCAGTGGGGCGCGCTGCTCAAGCGCTCCGACCAGTGGGAGCGCCGCCTGGAGGACACTGTGGCGGTGAGTCCAGTCAGTGTGTCGCGGGGCGGGGCGGGGCGGGCCCGTGGGGAAATTCACTCTTACAATCTGTGACCCGACTATTACGTCTATTACGCTGTATCACGCTCCGAAATTGTACAGATTTAGCCAAAAACAGGCAAAAACAGCCCAAACTGGCCCAAAATAGGTAAAATATGGAGAATTTTGGCTATTACGCTCCCAGCACGCTTCTATTACGCATATTATTACGCCTTTATTACGGATAGAGTGACCCGACTATTACGCGGGTTCATTCCCCCTCGGGCGGGCCTTAAGTTAAACAGCCCCCGCGTTACTCTTTGACAGCAGTGTGACGTTACCGCTCTCAGTGCGGACTCTCCGACCCCCGGCCCCTGGCAGCGCTTGCAGCGGGGAGCGAGGTCGCAGCGCAGCGCAGCGCCGTGTTAAATCATCTAGTACCCCCCGATTGGCTCGGGGTGTAAACTGGACGGGACGAGACGCGACACGACGGAGCCGCGGGGTTTATGGACCCGCCAGCTTCCACCCCATTAGCCCGTCTAGAGGAGGGGGGGGGGGGTCCTCGGCCGGCCGGGGGTTCCACGGGAGAATTAGAGTCGCGACACGCAGCACGGCGGGGCGAGGCGGGGCGAGGCGGGGCGGGGCGGGGCGGGGCGGGTCCTCCACGCCGCCCCGCCCACATCCCGCTCCAAATCTCCCCTTCCTTCAAACTCCTTGCGAATAACGTCCTTTCCTTTTCCGTCCGCCAGCACGATAGACCTTCCCGCTCGTCTTCCCGCGGAAGATAAATCCGCCTGCTTTGGAACTTGTCACACGGACGGCGGCGGGGCGGGGTGGGTTGGGGTTCGGCCCCAGGCGCCGCTACACACTTCAGGGAGCCCTCCTGCATGGTGCGGACCATGTCGTGGGTTAGTGTAATCGATCGACTATGCGGGAATATTTTTTTCTCTAACGTTGCCTACGTGTGGTACACCATGTAGAGGTGTCACGGGCGTGTGCTCATGGCTGTGATGGGACTTCCCGTCGTTTAGAAGCGGATAGTTTGAAGGAAGCACGGTGCCGCTTCCACCCAACTCCACGAGGTTTGCGATGCGAGCGGCCGGGTCCCTTCATGTAGAGTCCCCAGACCTGCCCCCCCCCCTCCCCCCGCGACTAGCCCCGCCCGAGAGTGCTAAAATGTGTAGCGCAGAGTTACTGCCATAATCTGACGTGCGCGTGTCCACGGGAAGGGTTGGGGTGGGGGAGGGTAGCCGGGCAGCCGGACTCGTGTCTACCAGCCCCTTTTTAGCCCCCTTCCCCCCCTCTCCTCCTCCCCTTTTCATACGTTTTAGTCTGGTTCATAATTTTCCCCCTTTTCATATTTTTTCCTGGTTTGCATCTGTTTATGGCGTGACAAAAGAAGGACTATTTTGAGCTGTATTTATTTTGAAATATGCGAATTGCTTGAGGGTGTGGTCATGTGGTTTCAGGTGGTACGCAGCGGTGGAGACGTTGGAGCCGGACGATTCTCGACTGCGCAGGTAGAGGCGATGTTTTTTGTTGTTTTTTTTTTTTTTGCTACTTGCCCAAAACTTTTTAAAACTAAAACCTTATACTGACCTCATGCGAAAACGGAGGTGCCCTGTGTTTGAGACTGACTATTTCAGTTTAGTTTGTGCTGATGTGGAGAGCTGATTTATTAATGCATGGAGTTGCGTTGTAATTGATATTCTTTTTCATCAGAGAAAAATAATTGAGTTATTACCATAATGCTCGCGTACTTTTGTTGTATAATGCCTTTGAAACAATATTTAGCAGCCGTCTGCCAAATCGCTTTAACTAATATCATTGGTTGTGTGATTTAATATTCTACTACTTTGTTTGTGAAAGTGACGCTTTTCTGCTCCTGTATATATAAAACTATCATCTTTTGAAAAAAGAGTCGCATGCATGCTGCCATAGCTCCATATTTCCCTTTAAATGTCATGATCTCTTCTGTGTCTTCTCACCTTTCTCTTTATGTCCTTTATGTCGTTTGATGCATCTTGTTCGGCGCCGTCATTGTAATACTGTAATACTTCTTCGGAAGGTTTAAGACGCGGTAATGAATGTTTTCTTATCTGCCTGCTGGTTTAGATGTTTATGATGTAACGTTCACAAATGTCATTTTTCAGGAGTCCCGGAAAATTTCCACCAGAGTATTCGAATATGTAATTTCTTGTCCTTTTCTCCCCCTTTAACTTATCGTTTTCAGTGTTATTTACAGTGTGTCTCGGCTTGTTAAATTGTTCTCCGCGGTGGACTGCTGGAGGGCGATGAACACTTGTTGATGATGAGCCGCATCCCTCACCTACCCGGGCATTCCTCACCTGTCTCGCTCAAAGTTGCCGCCCCTTACGCATTCCCTAACAAAGCTGGTAGTTGCCACCGCCTCCCCCGCCAGCGGCGCCAGCGGCGGCGGGGAGCCTCGCTGCAGGGCGCTGCCAGAGCCAGAACAGTCTGGGACAGGCTGGGAGACAAAATGCTCTGGCGAGAGACGTCACCTCACCGACGTGTATGTAATGTGTAATGTATGTTAAAGCACGAGAGAAAGGTCGGTGTAAGACCAAGTCTCTTAAGTACAACTACATTTTCAGCTGAGACTGAACTGACTTCGGGTCGGGTTGTAGTTTTAAGTCTTGGCGTTGTGTTTCTTCTGTCGCCCCGCCCGCTGACAGCCGCTGCGCTCCGTGCGGGACCCTCCCCTCCCCTCCCTTCAGACACGTGTTGATACTTCCTCATCCGGCACGTGCTGCTTTATCAGGACTGATGTGGCCCGGCCCGGGCCGGGACGAAGTGGCGGTTTTGTCTAATGGGGAGGAGGAGGCCGTCCAGGTCCAGCCTGCGGCGGACAGGACAGGACGGCTCTCGCTGCTCGCACCGGCTCGTCCTGCTCGTCCGCAGCGGCGGGGCGGGACAAAACGCTTTCATGGCATTCCGCCATGCGCGGCCGTCTTTTTCAAACAAAGGACGAAACAATATTTTGTTGTTATGGATGCCTACGTTCCTGGTTTTGTTTGGCGCAGTGCAGGAAGGGCCGCGGCGGTGCGGGGCGGGGCGGGGCGGGGCGGGGCGGGGCGGGGCGGGGCGGGGCGGGGTGTATCGCGGCTAGACATCGTCTGCGCGTCCTTGGGCCGCCCCCTGCACGCCGCGCCGCTGTCGTCCTGTTAGATAAGCGCCCGCGTCACAAACCACACATAATATTTCTGTTGCGAGTGTAACGCGCACACTCGTGAGCAGGGCTGCCTCCGCCCCGCCCCGCCAGCGCGTGCGCAGTGCCGTGCCGTGCCGTGCCGTGCCGTGCCGTGCCGTGCCGTGCCGTGCCGTGCCGTGCGCAGTGCTGCCGCCACGCCGCCGCCCGCGAGCTGCGCGTCCCCGGCCCGGCCCCGAGAGCAGAGAAAGGGTAGGCGCTGTGGGGCTATACTACTTGATCCCCACAAATCAGAACTCGCCGCCACAAATCGCGTGGCGGGGCGCGGGGCGGAGGGGGAGGGGGTGGGGGCAGGGAGGGCGGCTGGGGTCGCTCGCCACGCCGCGTGCGCGCGAGATTTGTGAGTTAGTCGTTAATGGAAGGTGTGTTCCTTCCCTACCTGTCGAGGAGGGCAGGGGCTCGGGAGTGGAGAGGAGAGGGGAGGGGGGCGCTCGGTAGTCCAGCACGCCCTGGAACACCCGCCACCTGGTGGTGCGCCCCGCCCTGCCCCGCCCCGCCCCGCCCCGCCCCGCCGCGACGGCTACAAGGGGCGTGCGGGTGCGGCACGCCACGCCACGCCACGTCGTGAGTTACGTGCGGTGCGGTGACCGGTGACCTTGGGTTAGGAAGCCCCTACCCTGCAGCTGCTGGTCTGTTGCTCCCTCACTCTTGGGCGGGGCGGGGCGGGGCGGGGCGGGGCGCCTCGCCCTTCCCTCCCGGTACGGGTGTTGCTGTCCGTGCCTCGCCGTCCCGTCCCGTCCCGTCCCGTCTCGCTGACTCAGCTCTGCGCCGCGCCGCACCGCGCCGGTCTGTTGTGGTCGCGCCGCTGCAGGCGTCCGGAAATTGTGTCGCGTCCGCAAGAACGTCGGCCGCTCTCCCTCGCGCGCGGCCTCCTGCCCGCTCTCCCCCTCGCCGCACTCCCGGACGCAGCCCGCAGCCCCCGCAGCCCCCGCAGCCCCCGCAGCCCCCGCAGCCCCCGCAGCCCCCGCAGCCCCCGCCGTGGCGGCGCGTCGTAGCGCTCAGCGTCCACGATCACGCGTCTCTGCAGCGCAGCGCCGTGTTGGAGGCGGCCGGGCCGTGTCCTGTCCTGTGGGTGCTTCTCCCCGCCTGCCACGCCCCGCCTGCCCCGCCCCGCCCCGCCCCGCCCCTGCCTGTTGACCCAGCCCGCTTGACACCTGCCTGTGACTCGGCCCCACCGGCGTCCTTAGCGCTACCCGCGCAGAACCGTAGTCGCCGCTCCTCCTTGTTCTTCTTGTTCTTCCTCCCCGAGTGTTTTCATAAGTGGCCGTAAATCAGGAGGCCTGCCCCGGGCCGGGCCGGGCCGGCGGCGCTTAGCCGTCGCGGCTGATCCGCCCCGCCCCGCCCCGCCCCGCCCGACTAACTAACCCCGGCGCGTTGTTTACCCGGCCGGCCCGGCCCGGCGCGTGGGCTGCTATGGGCCCGGTCATCAATCGGGCTCAGCTTAGTCGACCGCCGCGCCGCCGCGCAGACCCCACCCCGCCCCGCCCCGCCCCGCCTCACCCCGCCTCACCCCGCCCCAGCCGGCGCGGCACTTCGCCGAATCCGAGCGGAGGAACTGAGGGAGCCTCATCCTTTGCCTTTGACCTGAGCGGCCGTCGAATGTCTTCCGGGATTTTGCTATGAGAGGGGGCTGATGGACAGGGACAGGGCGCAAGCACGCGGTTAGGTGGGCTTGTCTGGCTAGATGGGTCTGCCTATCCCATGTGTTGGTCACTGAGCTCGGGCAGAAAGTTTTGTGCAGCTTTCAGTAGCATCCTTCAAAATTAAGGCAGAAATAACACACTGGCCTTTGGGATGGAAAAAAATCATATTTTTAATACACACTGACTTTAGCGAGTGTTTCGAGACATATGCTCGTTCTGGAAGATTGCTCGACCGATCAAACGGAGTGGATACGAGAAAAAGAAGAAGAAAAAGTTGTGCATGACGTAAGGCGAGGTCCTTACATTGCACCACGGCCGGCGGCGCTAAGCGCCAGGCGCCTGCGGCAGCTTGAAAAACTTTTCCTCTCGTACGGGATAAAATGTATGTGGAGTGTGTCTGTGTAGGTTGTATGTGGGCCTAAGAGTGTGCCGTAAAGGAGCGGGGCAGGCCACGTCACTTGAGAGAGAGCGAGAGCGAGAGAGAGAGCGAAAAGTGCACTGGTAGTGAGGCGTGAGATATGCACTGCAGAAGTGGAGGAAGTTTTAAAGGCGCTGTGGCGGGCGGGGCGGGCGGGGGCGCCAGGGCGGACGACCCGAGAGTGTGTGCATGCAGTCGCCCCGCCCCGCCCCGCCCCGCCCCGCCCCGCCCGGGTCGACCGGCCGACCTGCATGGGCGGGCCCCGAGTGGAGCCGCGGGAAGCCGGGTGGCGTGGCGGGGCGGGTGCGGTGGGGCGCGGCGGGGCGCGGCGGGGCGGGGCGTGGCAGCCGTGCGGGCCCCCAGCTGGGCAGCACAGCAGGGCAGGGCAGGGCGCGCGGCTGCGCTGCGCCGCGCTGCGTTGCGCTGCAGCACTTCAGTCTCGAGTCAGCCGCGGGCCCCGCCGGGCTGCCCTGCACGCGCTCACGCACGCGCTCACGCACGCGCTCACGCACGCGCTCACGCCGCGCCGGTCACGCTCTTACACGCGCGTCTGTTTGCATTTGCGTTGTATCGTTCGTTTGTCGCTACAAGTTAGTTACTTTGTGTGTAAAGAATATAAACCGTTAAGCTGCTCTTCACAATCTTGGTTGTCTCTGCTCAAGGATATTCAGCAGACGTAAACTTGTTACATGTATTGGCTGTCGTGGTTATTATGTTTTCAAGCCAGTTTCGAGGCAACGGCATTAATCTTGGAAGTGGCGTCATGCTCTTTGATTGTTCATGTTTTACTTTTTTCCCTTTTTATTTTTAAATTTCAAAAGTTAGTTTGTTGAGAAACTCTTCGTTATTTTAGATCATTTCCATGCGCATTACAGAAAATGAGTAGGCTATTGTGGATGAATGATGTATGAATATCGATACGATGGAGGTCGTGATCGTCAAGGACGTCACCACTTTTCCTCTTCGCCGTAATTGTCGAGTCTGAATCCCGTCGCGTCCCTCCGCGTCTCCTCGCATTGGAGTCTCCCCGATTATTAGATTAGTCTGCCGGCCCGGCCCCGGCCCGCCAGCCGGCTCGGCTCGGGCCATATCGCTCGGGTTCATGGAGGGCGGGGCGGGGGCGGGGGCCGGGAACGGGCCGCCAACCATGCCGGCACCACGCCCGCGCGCGCCTGTGTGTGTGTGTGTAGTAGTTGTAGTAGTAGTAGTAGTTGTAGTGGTGCAGTGCAGTGGAGCGACCGCTCCGCTTCCTCTCCGGTCCCCTTGCCTAACTTATGACCTGGGCCTGGCCTGGCCTGGCCTGGCCCGGCCTGGGCCTTGTTGGTCCGCTCCGCTCCGCTCGCTCTCGTCTCGTATTGTTTCTGCTCCGCCGACCCAATCAGGGAGCGCTCCTCTCCTCGTGTGCGAGTCGGTGTCGTGTCGGATGTAGATGAGCCACGCGCCGGCCGCAGCCAGAGAGACTGTGCCGGGTGTTTCTTTGAATGCGTAACAGAGTGGGCCGGGATTGCCTACCCCGTTCGCCCGCAAGGCGCTATGGCCCCCGCAGCCTTCCGAGTATGCAATCCCGCAGCCGTGGTACTGTTACGCATTCAAAGAAACGCCCGGTACTACTAAATTCAAATTTGTGATAAAATGTCATGAAATTATATGATAAGGCATGGTTTGCGATTCCCACTATTCGTCGCGTTTATAAGCATGATCATCAGAGCCCTGCACCGGGCGGGCGTCGATGCCTACTTGGCGTCCGAAAGCGGCAAGTGGAAGTGAGACGCTCGCTCCCGGCCATAGCTCTGTCTCATTCCAACTCGTTTTCGGATGCCAAGTAGGCATCGACGCCCGCCCGGTGCAGGGCTCTGATGATCATTTTGTATGCCAAATTTAATGTGATAACCAAACATGTCAAATTATCTCAGATTAAAATTGATATTTTTTTTTACCATAGATTATGCGCTTATAAATCGTGTTGTACACCTAATCTTGTGATAAAAATTTATCACAATTTGTGTTTTGCGATAGTTTTGTGATACAAAGTGATCACGCTCTAAAGTGCGATGAATTGTAGGAATCGCAAACCATCAGTTATCGCATGATTTTGTGTGAAAATTATCACAACAAATCTAGCCTCAGTGACACCCCTCAAAATACTGGCCTTATACGCAATAAAAGATGTTGTCTGAGTGCTTTTCGGCTCGTCGCGCGCTCAGACTTTTGATGCCGACGCGACGCGACGGTCTGTTTTGGTCAGAGAGACCCCATCCCCATGTTGGCGCGGTGCGGGCGGGTCGTACCTTTTTGTTTTACAAGCGTCGCGTCGCGTTGTAATTGTTTTAAATGAACCTCGGCTCTGCCGACCTTATCTCCTGGCGGCTGGGCCGGGCCGCGCCGCGCCGCGCGCACCCTGCGGGTCATTACTGCAGGCGGGGCGGGGCGGGGCGGGGCGGGGCGGGGTGGGGGGCGGGGCGGGGCGGGGCGGGGCGGGGCGGTTTGGCCTCCCGCTCAGCGGGGCGCCCCGCACTGCAGATGCGTCCCGGGCCGGCGCAGACAATGACTTGCCATTACTCGTGCACCGCCGCGCCGGTGAGGTGAGGTGAGGTGCCGTATGGTGTGTCGTGTCGTGTCGTGCCGTGTCCTCCCCCACTGAGCCGCTCGCCCGGCCGCTCCAGCCGCTCCGCTCCAGTCTCCCACTCTCGATCAGCTCCAGGGTGTTGTGCGAGGCTAGGAGGGCAGGGCTGTGGTGCTGGCACCGCTGGTTCTCACGGGGGACCGCCACGCCACCGATAAAGTGGCTTCAGCTTGATTTGGCCTGCAAGCATTTTCGGGCGGGGCTGCATTTTCGCACTACTTTTGTGAAGATACAGGTCTTCCACTCACCAGAGTGGCCAAATAATTGCTGTGCCACAAAAATACGCGAAGCCTTGACGGAGTCGAGCGTGATGTCACAAGTGATAACGCGTGGCGCGGCGCAAGCGCGGTGCGGTGCGGCAGGGCGCTAGAGGTGGCGGGCTGTCGTCCGGAGAAAGAGAGCTAGCGAGCGTGAGAGAGAGAGAGAGAGAGAGAGAGAGAGAGAGAGAGAGAGAGAGAGAGAGAGAGAGAGAGAGAGAGAGAGAAATGAAAAGGAGAGAGAGGGAAATATTGTGTGAAAGGGGAGGCCGTTGACTGCTTTGTAGCAGTGCAGCGCCCACTCACATTACAGAGCCGTGCTTTGTGCGGGTCGAGCTGGACCGGGGCAATGGTCGCCTCGCCTCGCCTCGCCACTGCTGTATGGGTCCCAACGCCTGACGGAAGATGTCCTGCGCTGCAGGAAGGAGGAGGAGCGGGCGGGGCCGGGCGGGGCGGGGCGCGGGCGGGAGCGACCACATCTGGTTGTCGTATCACACTCCCCCACCCCACCCTGATAGATCCCTCCAGCCCGTGTCCGGCCCGGCCCGGCCCGGCCCGGCCCCTACTTCCGTATATGGCGATATAAATCGACTCGCCTAACGCCTTGTCTACTTATACCCAAATTCGGCAGGCCTTTCCGGAAAAAAAGGAATAGAAATATGTAATAAATTACACGAAAATCGAATGTGGGTGTGACGCCACTTCTGAGGCCCACGGTTACTGAAAACTGGCAAAATTACTGAGAGGCAGGCTGAAACTGTCGTAACCTACCTGGCTAAGGTGCAGCAGAAGGTGACCAAATTGTGCGGTGTTTTGTTACACATCTAGTTACCAGAAGGTGAAAGTTACGATGAACATGTTGAACGCGACGTGAGGGACCGACACAATGGTCTCGGCCCAGCACCAACAGGGAGCCAAGGACAGCTGCGGGAGAGACCGACATTATGAGGTGAGTTTCAATACATATTTTATTTCTTTGACGCTTGTACTATTTTTAAATTATTTTGTGACAGCTACGGCTTAACTGTAATTTGTAAATTTTATCTCGGCTAAATTGACCCCAACGACACCTGAAAGAACAACCGCCTACCTCCGCGGACTGAAAACAAAATCGTTTAGGCACTGCGACCCGTAAACAAAACCGCGCACCTTTGGGACACGAAAACAAAACCGCTTAAATGACTTTCTTTTACACATTTTCGGGTATTAGTATCAAAATGATCACTAAAAAATCCTCTTTCGAATGATACCCATATCTCAAAATGTATAAAAAAATCATTTAAGCGGTTTTGTTTTTAGTCCGCGGAGGTAGGCGGTTGTTCTTCAGGTGTCGCCAAGGTTGACCCGTCCTGGTGTGGAAAGGTGTCTAACCAAGGCGCTGTGATCGGTCAAAGACTGGAGATACGCGTAGAGGCTAGTTTCTCGAAAGTCGGGCTTAGCAAGGTCGCGCAATTTCTGTAAGCGAGGTGGACTGTTTTCCTCGTGACGCCGGGTAGTGCCCTGAAGGTTTGCTCGCGCACCGCGCCTAACGAACGCCCGCACGCCACGCCGTTTGTGAAGGGGAGGGGCCTCCGCGGTGGACAGCACACGTGTCGCGGTGGACGAAATTAGTCCCCCTCCCCGGCCCGGCCCGGCCCGGCCCGGCCCGGCCCCGCCACCGAGGCACTGACGCGGTGCCGGCCCGCCCCGCCCCGCCCCGCCCCGCCCCGCCCCGCCGCGTCGAGTCTTACCCGAGTCAGTGACTCAATTTAACGCGCCCGAGCCCGAGCCCCGGAGAACGCCTGTCAGCGTAGGCAATACTCCGTGCCGCAGCGCACTCCGGTCGTGCGGCGTTGCCTACCCACTCAGGCTGACCGAGGCCGCCTGCTTGCTTTCGTTTCGTCGAAATTGCGAGTGTTTTGGGGGCATTTTTCTATTTTGAGTTATATCCTTTAGAGAATGTAGTACCGGCTTGATTTTGCCGGCCGCACTGTTAAACCAAGTGTTCAACCGCTCAACACTTGTGTGTGTGTAACTTCCAGCCTAGCACGCGCAAGTGTGCAGCTCGGAAGTCGTGCAATTGCAATTGTCAAACTCGCCAGTTGTATACACTTCTAAGTGTTTAATTCGGCAGTTGTGCACTTGCAAGTGTTCAACTGCCCCGTGCAACACTATCCTTGTTGAACACTTGCAAGTGCACAACTGCCGAATTAAACACTTAGAAGTGTATACAACATACAACTGGCGAGTTTGACACGTGAAATTCCACAATTGCCGATTGCGCACTTGCACGTGCTAGGCTGGAAGTTGCACACATACAAGTGTTGAGCAGTTGCACACTTGGTTTAACAGTGCGTCTGCTGAAACGCTTCCTCTCTCCCGGGAATGTCCGCGCCCGCGCGCCGCCCGGCCCTCTGTTCGGCCGCGTGTGCGAGCAGCGTCGCGTTACCTCCGGCCCGGCCCGGCATGTCGCGCTGACCGTGGCGCTGACACTGCGGCCCGGCCGCCCCGCCCCGCCCCGCCCCGCCCCGCCCCGCCCCGCCCCGCCCCACCGAGGCACGCTCAAGCGGAGCTTTGAGTCTGAGCGCGCGTGTGCCACCCCGAGACACGCCCGGCCCGGCCCGGCCCGCGCCGCGCCGCGTAGTCGGGAACAGAGCAGGAACATCCAAACTGGCCCGGCCGGCCGGCAGGCAGCCGCGGCCCCCCGCCCCGCCCCGCCCCGCCCCGCCCCGCCCCGCCCCGCCCCGCCCCCCGCCTCGTCCAGCCAGTCGAATCTGTGATATACGCGCCTCATTTCACGGCCGAGCTCTGAGCTGTCGCTTATTCTCCGGAATCGGGATTTAACGACATAGATATTTTAATGTAGTGCCTGTTCGGAGGGACGGCGCGCGCGTCGCCCGAGGCAAGGCGCCGCACCGCGCCGCCGCTCGCCCGCACATGCCTATGCCTGCACTCATAAGAGTTCACGCAGGTATTCACTGTAAGCTGCAGTGGTGCGCCCTGATTCACTGTAGCCTACAGCGACATTCGCCGTAGCTACAGTGCTGCAGTGCGGGGTTCACCGTAGCTGACAGTGAAATTCACAGTATGCTTTATAGAGTGCGTCGACTAACTCCATTTTTTCGTGTCCCAGGTCGACCCGCTGTCCATCTTCTCGGACCCGTTCTGGAGCGCGTCGGGCCTCCCGGCGCCAGCGCCAGCGGCCGCCCGCGCTCGGCGCTGCGCAGAGGACGGGGAGGAGGAGGAGGAGGCCGTGGTGGCGCCCAGCCCGCCGCCCAGCCCCGCGCGCCGCCGCCGCTCCCTGTCGTCCTCGGGGCAGGCCTCTGCGAGCGGCAGCGGCAGCGGCAGCGGCAGCGGCTCCTCCTCCTCCTGCTCCATACCCTGGTCCTCCTCCTGCAGCCCCGCGGCCAGCCCGGAGCCGCGCGGGGCGCACGCGGAGCACGCGGAGCACGCCGGCAGCCACGAGGAGCTGGCAGACGTACGTCGTGAGCGGAGCGTCGTGAGAGAGGCGGGGGGGGGCTTCTCTTCATGCCGTTTGGACCGACGGCCTGCTCAGCTCAGCCCGAGCTCTTTGGACTTACACCCGACGACGCCAATTGTGTTTGTGAATGGAAGCGGAGGGGTAGGGGCGGGGGGAGGGTAGGGGCGGACAGGGAGCGACGCGTGAAACAATAAGGGGCCAATAGGGGGCTGGGCTGGGCTGCTGTCTGGCTGCGTCGGTTGGCGGTGCTTTGCTTTAGTCATAGCCAGGACGCAAGCCCCCTGCCCCTGCCCCTGCCCCCGCCCCTGCCCCTGCCCCTGCCCCCGCCCCCGCCCCCGCCCCTGCCCCCTCCCTTCACCCCGTTCCTCTAGACCCGGCCCCCGGCCCCCGGCCCCGGGCTGGGCTCGGCTGGGCTGGGCTGGGCTGGGCCCCTCCCCTGTTCTACCGCGCCGCTGAACAATTGTTCGCTACTCTAGAAGCAGGGTCGGGTCTCCCGGAACAGCTTGTCTGCCTAGGGCCTAGGCCCTCGACCGGGGCGGCAGTGTCCGCTCGCCCGTCATGCTCGTGCGGGTGTGTGTGTAGGCGAGGCGGGGCGGGGCGGGGCGGGGCGGGGCGGGGCGGGGCGGGGCGGGTGGGACTCGGCTCGCGCGTGGTCGCATTTGGTCCATTCGGCGGCTCAATCGGTCAATGCGCCCGTCCGCAATGGGATGGCTGTGGCCACCTGTACCTCCCTCTTCTATCTTTTGTTCCTCTCCTCTTTTTGCATCCTCCCAACCCGAACTGCACCCCTGGTCTCCTCGACAAACGCGTTCTCCCTCTCTTTTTCTCCGCCCGCTCACTCGCCATCTCCCTCCCCTGATGGAGAACAGTCTCGCTGTTCATTTCTTCTCGTGCTGGTGACGCGACCATCACCAGCAGCAGATATTTTTTTTTTGTCTGTCGTCTCTCTTAAAAAATAATAAGAAAAATTCGGAGTGTCTCCGTTTTGTGAACGTGGCGGGGCGGGGTGGGGCGGGGCGGCGAGGGCGCTGCGCTCTCTGGAGGAAAGAGGCAGCGAACTAAAATGCTTCGGCAGACTGCTGTCCAAAGTGAGAGGATAGGATCCCCCACCCCTGTCCAGGCCGCCCTGCCCCGCCCTGTCCTTCATGCTCAGGACCCCTTTCTCTTTGCATCCCTTCCCTAACCATTTTCATTCTACTACACCCTTTTACCCCATCTTGCACTAGACCTATGTTTCGCATTTTATTAAGTATTTTTGTATGCAAAGTCTATTTTATTTTACAGTGCAGTAATGCCGAGTACGGGAATGGCGGTACCTCCCTTTCCTCTTTCCAGCATTGGCAGATAAAGGTTTAACCTTTATTGAAGGGGCAGAAAATTTTTACTATTGCAGCCATTAATCGTCTCTGCGATTGCAACAGTGACGAAAACCTAGTAACGGGATGGTGTATATCGCACAAAAATGATCCATTGACTGTATGTTGCACAGCCCGGCCGGCACAGCTGCCCCCTGCTCCCGCTACACCACTACTTGGCTGTGCTCTATTCGTGTCACGGCCCCCATTGTGTACTTATCTACGGGGCTTGTAGGGTATTATGAGCTTCATCTACATTTCGGCCGGGTCACGGCAGTGGCAGATAGATGTCGTCATTACAACAATCATTCTGTTTCACCTGTTCAAAATCTTTTAACAAAATATGCTGTGTTGTAGACCGCTAATGATTTAAAAATAATTGGTATTTCTAGTTCTA
Organism: Frankliniella intonsa; assembly: GCA_033675135.1. Taxonomy (NCBI): domain Eukaryota; kingdom Metazoa; phylum Arthropoda; class Insecta; order Thysanoptera; family Thripidae; genus Frankliniella; species Frankliniella intonsa. The sequence continues at coordinate 15,108,089 of CM066253.1, forward strand.
GAAAATTGAGAGGCTTGCATGTTTCAGGTGGTTTGGTATGGAGTAGCTTCTTTCCTCAGGTCTAACTAATAACTGAACATAATTCTTATTTTGTATTTTTAGAGTGAAAGTCAAGTATACCTACCCCAGAATTAAAATGCAATTTTTGTATATGTTACAGAGAATGCGTGTTTTTCAGAAGAATTTGGATGAACTCTCTGCTCGTATGTCCACTGTAGAATCTGTCCAGAAGTCTTGGCGAGCTCCTGCAGATGTTGTTGAGGCTAATGAAATGCAAGACCAGCTACAGGTTAGACAATATTTCCATAAAACTCATAGAGTGGAGAAAAACCCAAATTTTAACTAATTAATACATTCTTTTGCCTTACCACCCTTTTGCTTTTGCTTCATGCTAGAAACTTGGAGAACATCTAAGAAACATTCAAAGAAGTGTTGAAGATATCAATGACCAAGCAGCTATGTTTTCGCTGAACAATGTTAACATGTCAGCCAATAGTTTAAAGAGACAAGAAGAACTTAACACAAGGTAAACATTGGTGACATGTACCAGGTGTTTCTTAATATGCGTAACAGTGTTGCGGGTTTGCCTACCCCATTCGCCCTTAAGGCGCTATGGCCCCTGTAGCGCTGGCGAGTATGCAATCCCGCAACACTGCTACGCATCCAAAGAAACACTCGGTACAGTGCACATGTTCTTGTAGTCATTTCTGTTAGAAATAAGTGCTGTGTCCTCATTAAAAAATCATTTACATAATTAGATGGAAGCTTCTTCAAGTAGCTGTTGATGAACGCTACAAACAGCTTAGTGATGTTGGCAAAGAAGGTGGAGCAGCTCCAAACCACAGTTTTCTTTCTGAATCTGTTGAAACCCCATGGGAAAGAGCTGTTAGCCACACCAAAGTACCCTACTATATCAAGTAAGTTGACTTTCTGTAATGGTTTTAAACATCCCGTATTAAATATATTAATACTTGTGGACTTTATTCAGCCACCACACCCAGACAACCCATTGGGATCATCCTAAAATGCTGGAGCTGATGTCATCACTTTCAGAGCTAAATGAAGTACGATTTTCTGCATATCGAACAGCTATGAAACTTCGAGCTGTACAGAAGAGCATGTGCTGTAAGTTAAAAGGAAAACAATTGTGCACCATAAAAGTGATCAGTTTTTAAAACTCACTAAAAAAATTAATTGTAGTTAATTTTATACTATTGATGAATATGATTTTCATTAATTTTTTTACAGTGGACCTGTTGAATTTGTCAACTGCTATTGAAGCCTTTGATTCCCACGGATTGAGGGCTCAAAATGACAAATTAATTGATGTCTCAGATATGATTACGGTGCTTCTCTCTGTCTATGAGCCAATGGCGAAAGAGCATCCAGGTCTAGTCAGTGTACCTCTTTGCTTAGATTTGTTACTCAATTGGTTGCTGAATGTTTATGACAGGTAGGCCCACTCTATATAGACTACTGTATTTTCTTTCGCAAAAGCTTTGCTCTGTGTTTTTGTTTTATTAGTTTTGGTTTAACTTGTCTGCTCTCTTTGCAGTCAACGAACTGGACAAATTAGAGTCTTATCTTTCAAAGTCGGTGTTGTTCTGTTAAGCAAAGGACATCTTGAAGAAAAGTATAGATGTAAGTAAGGATTCAGCACATCATGTGTTAAGAGTGAAGTGATGTACTAAGATTTTTAATTTCTTATCAAAAGGCTGTTATTTAAACAGTTAAACAATTATATGTTCTATAATTTTAATGTCTTAATCTCCTATTAAGATCTGTTCCGCCTCATTGCTGACCCTGCCCGTCTGGTTGACCAACGCAAACTGGGTCTCTTACTGCATGACTGTTTACAAGTTCCTCGTCAGCTTGGAGAAGTAGCTGCCTTTGGTGGATCAAACATTGAACCATCAGTTCGTAGCTGCTTTGAAAAGGCTGGTAAAGATAAAGAAACAATTGAGGTAACTTTTCTTATTTTATTTTATATATTAGTAGAAAATAATGTTATGTGTGTCATAAAGGTTCCTGTATTACAAAAAATTACTGGTGATTTTTTTTTTCCTTTTAAATTTCAGGCTGTTCATTTCCTTAGCTGGCTACAACAAGAACCTCAAAGTATGGTATGGTTGCCAGTATTACACCGCCTCTCAGCCGCTGAAACGGCCAAACATCAGGCAAAATGCAACATTTGCAAGGAATACCCCATTGTTGGTTTCAGGTCAGTTTACATGCTCTAGCATAAAACCAGAGCTGTGGTGGTTTCTTATTTACAGCTTTTGAAAATCTTAGTAATCCATAATTTTAAAACAATTCTTTTAGGTACCGATGTTTGAAGTGCTTCAACTTTGACATGTGTCAAAACTGTTTCTTCTCTGGTAGAAAAGCAAAGAACCATAAACTAACCCACCCTATGCAGGAATATTGCACAGCTGTAAGTAGGATGTACATGGATGAAAATAATCTTAAAGAAACATAAACCTACAAATGGCGGGTGACTGTTTTCTGTTTCTAGACAACATCTGGAGAAGATGTCAGAGATTTCACTCGAGCCCTCAGAAATAAATTCAAATCAAAGCGGTACTTTAAGAAGCATCCTAGAGTTGGATACCTTCCAGTGCAGACTGTGCTTGAAGGAGACAACTTGGAAAGCCCAGCTCCATCTCCTCAACACTCTGGTATTACCTCTGGTCACCATACTCACCCTGGCCCGGCTCATGGTGCACATCATGATGTACACAGTCGACTGGAAATGTATGCAACAAGACTTGCTGAGGTGGAACTTAGACCAAGAAGCAACTCTACCCCTGACTCGTAAGTTGTCATTTGTAGTTTCCTCATTGAATCCAGAATCTACTATGCTGTGCACTCATGTAATCTGGGTTTGCAGTGATGATGAGCACCAGCTAATTGCTCACTATTGTCAGTCTCTTAATGGAGGAGAATCTTTGACAGTTCCCCGAAGCCCAGTCCAAATTATGGAAGCTATTGATAAGGATCAACGTCGAGAATTAGAAAAATACCTCAGGTTTGTGATTTCTGCTCTGGTGTAATGTTAATGTATTTTATTACAAGCTATCTTGCCTTCAATCACAACATTAGTTCCACTACTCTTCCTCTTGAAAAGGATGAAGAAAACTTATTTATGCAATTGTAAAATTATTTGTTATAGGGAACTTGAAAAAGAAAATGCTTCACTCCTGGCAGAATATGAAAGGTTACGCACTAAACAGACACCTGGGTCAACGCCAGATGAAGGCACACGTGTGCAAGATGCAGAACTTGCCAATGAAGCCCGTTTACTTCGGCAACATAAAGGAAGATTGGAAGCACGCATGCAAATATTAGAAGATCACAACAAACAATTAGAGGCTCAGCTGCAAAAACTTAGACAACTGCTCAATGAAGTATGTGGCCATTTTTAAACAAATTATCATGCCTTTCAAGTTATTTGAATCATTTTTGTTACACTCATATATATTTTTTATTGAAGCCTAATGCCAACTCACCTTCTAAGACTGGAACTTTGCAAACTAGATCAGTCACCGCTTCACAGCTAGCCACAGACTCACCAGCTAAAATGAATGGACATTATCATGAATCAACAGGTAAACAACTCTGGATAGATAGCTGAAATTTTAACACTTTACTATAACCAGACCTTCAGCCAGCTAAATTTGCAAAAAACTTTTATTGATGAATACTCTTCAAACAAACCAAAAGACACTGTTATCTGGCATTGATGGTTCAAGAGTCCCCATGTTTTATTGCGCTCTGTTCAGCATGCTTTTTTGTATGTTCTTTTGTGGTGTTGTGGTCTTACACGCACCTTGCATGGACAACATCTCTCTCTCTTCCTCTTTTGTTTTGCTTGGTGTCCTTTCCGTCTCTTTTGCTCATGTCTTGTCTGTCTTGTCCTGTCTCTCCCCTGGCATGTAGGCGGTCGCTGGGATGGTGGTCGGGGCAGCCTGGACAGGGTAGACTACCGCCCCCCTCCCCCTCCTCCAGGTGCTCACAACGTAGGAAATCTGCTACATATGGCAGGTGGGATATAAACCTTATGGCTGGAATGCATGTGGTGTTTGCTCAATCCATGCGGAAACTATGCTTTAATAAGGTCAATTTTGAGACACCCAATACATAACTGTCTTTGTATTGTTCCTGTGTTTTTTCTATTAACTTAACAAATATTTGGATGTTTCTTTGTAAACTAAAACATTTAAAACTAAGAATCTTTTTAATTATTTCAAGCTGAATTTTAAGTCGTCTTTTAGCCCAGCTGGTTTCTCTTAACATTCTACTTTTATTATAATTTCAATTAACACACTTGCTTGTTCTTTTTCTTCTTCCATTATCCATGGGACCAGGTCGAATGTAAGAGGTTGGTATAGTTGTAATCTTGATGAAATAGATTGTTCAATCAGATGTTATGATCCTACTCATGTTAGTTGTTTCAATTATCTATCTTATCTTGTTTCCAGGCGACCTAAGCAAGGAGTTATCCAAACTGGTCAGTGTGCTGGGAACTGATAAAGATGCTCCTTCTGGTCAAAAGGAGACTGAAGAAGAAGACAAATAAAACGCTTACTATGATAATGCATCTGTGAGGCATTCATTTTTATGCTTTGGTTTATCTGAGCTATAAATTTCTGATGTAACTATAAGTGCTATCACTAACTTTGAAATATTGCTTGGTACTTTTTAAAATCCCTCTTATCAAGTGAATGCATAAAGAAACATTTAGCTATGATAGCTTGGACAATCAGGAACTAGACCTAGAGAAATATCATTTTGTTTTAGGTTGTTAAATATCATGTATTGTATCAGGTCTTGCAGCTTCTAGGCATATCAGAAATCTCTTTTACGCTGAGAAATTTTATTAATTTTGCATCTGATGTTTATTATATATGTATACGGTAGCACTTGATAAAAGGAAATTTTTCATTTTCTTTATTGGGAATTCAGTTAGAAGTCTGGAATTTGTTACTCTCTTAGACAAAATGTCTTTTGTAAACATTGTGTAAGTCTTTGTACAATATTCAAAATATCTGACTTTTAAAAAGTCAAATAGCATGTGCTGTGTTTTACATATCGAGCATTCATACTCATAATTTTCTGATGCCAATATCAAATTTTGTTTTAAAATTGGAGGCTTTTGCAACCATATCTTAGGCAATATTGTGACAACACTGCCTGTTAGTGGTAGACAAAGACAGTTCATTGTACAAACTCATTTCACATATCTCTAAGATCACATCATATCATTTATCATATCCCTCAATGCATTTATATAGAAATGGCATTTCATGTTGCAAATATAGTTATATCTTGATTAGAAACTCAATGTTGTGAGATAGCCAAATGCTACAACTAAGAGCAAACAATTAAAAAATGATTTTTCTGTCCAAACTGCATTCATACAAAGAAGAAGAGAAAAGAAAACTCAGAAAATGTTAATGCATACATGGTAAACCTGAAAATATGCCAAATCACTTTGTGAAATGCCAGGAATATTCAGGTTCTGTAGATGTTGTTCTTGTTATAAAATAAAATACAAAGCAACTATTTGAAAGTAGAAAACATCTCATTATTAAGCCCTTCACCAGGCCCCTGTTTAAAGTCAACACTATACCCTAGTGTTAATTTGCTACTGCTACCAAAGGCTAGTCGAGAGGGGTTACCGCCTTGCTCCTCCCAAGTAACAGACATCAGTCACACATGTATCAAATTGACATAAAATTGATAATAAATTGGTCAAAGAAGTCACGGGCTTAGTTGTGATGGGAAACTGACATTAAAATGGCCATAACCAGAAATTGACAAGATTATGATGTTCGACTTGAAAAAAAAGAGGTTCAGACGACCCGAGACGACGTATTATTTACTTCGACAAAGCTCAGGAGATGATATGCTTGACACTAGTCGGGTTTGTAGAGTAGACACGGCATGAATGAAAAGAACTCGTCGCATGATTCATTCTATCAACTTTCTTCTGCGCTGCTTGAGGAGCGCTCCGCAAGGTCGCGTTAGTGGCGCATCCAAGCGTATCGCGCTGTGGAAGGTCAAGGTCAGTGGTTGTTGTTCCAGTGCAGCGTGAGGTTAGTGAGGTCGAGAGCCAAGTTTGTAACTAACAAGTTTGTAACTTAAAATGCCTAAAGTTTCAACAAAGCACAATGCCGAACAGGTGAGTACAGTCATTTCAATTTTACTGTCATTGTTAGAGAGAGGTATGTGGCTTACAATTGCCCACTTTTGACATATCATGCAATGCCATGGGCAACATAACCTTGTAGCAGCGTCCATTACAGAAGTACTCCGTCGAACAGAAAATGTCAAAGTGATGTCATTTCAATGTCATTTTGACGTCAGTTTGATGTTGTATTGTAGTCAGTATTACGTCAACATGACATCAAACTGTTATTACTAAGGCTAAGGGGCCTATTTTCGCACTAACGAAGTCCGGTATAGGACTCCTAGGACTTGCTTTGTGTTTTTTGGTCCCAGAAGAAGGTCCCCTGTGAGTTTGGTCGAAATCGGAGACAATTGTTTTCCGACCGAAAATCGCAAAAACGCCAAGGCTATAGCCTTCGCATTTTTACGATTTTCGGCCGAAAATTAATATTCTCCGAAATGACGGGGTTGTGCTGGGGACTCTAACGTATCCCTAGACCAACCCGCAAGGTCAGTTCGTCCGAAAACCCGGTTTGTCTGCGAGGAAATGCAGTTTTCCTGATAGCGCGCAATGTGTTCGGGCGAGATGGCTTAGGGCCTATTTTCGCACTAACGAAGTCCGGCATAGGACTCCTAGGACTTGCTTTGTGTTTTTGGTCAGGTCAGAGAAGGTCCCCTGTGAGTTTGGTCGAAATCGGAGACAATTGTTTTCCGACCGAAAATCGCAAAAACGCCAAGGCTATAGCCTTTGCATTTATTACGATTTTCGGCCGAAAATTAATATTCTCGAAATGACGGGGTTGTGCTGGGGGACTCTAACGTACCCTAGACCAACCCGCAAGGGTCAGTTCGTCCGAAAACCCGGTTTGTCTGCGAGGAAATGCAGTTTTCCTGATAGCGCGCAATTTGTTCGGACGAGGGGGCTTAGGGGCCTATTTTCGCTCTAACGAAGTCCGGTATAGGACTCCTAGGACTTGCTTTGTGTTTTTGGTCCCAGAAGAAGTTCCCCTGTGAGTTTGGTGGAAATCGGAGACAATTGTTTTCCGACCGAAAATCGCAAAAACGCCAAGGCTATAGCCTTTGCATTTTTACGATTTTCGGACAAAAATTAATATTCTCCGAAATGACGGGGGTTGTGCTGGGGGACTGTAACGTACCCCTAGACCAACCCGCAAGGGTCAGTTCGTCCGAAAACCCGGTTTGTCTGCGAGGAAATGCAGTTTTCCTGATAGCGCGCAATGTGTTCGGGCGAGATGGCTTAGGGGCCTATTTTCGCACTAACGAAGTCCGGCATAGGACTCCTAGGACTTGCTTTGTGTTTTTTGGTCCCAGTAGAAGGTCCCCTGTGAGTTTGGTCGAAATCGGAAACAATTGTTTCTCGAACGAAAATCGCAAAAACGCCAAGGCTATAGCCTTTGCATTTTACGATTTTCGGCCGAAAATTAATATTCTCCGAAATGACGGGGGTTGTGCTGGGGGACTCTAACGTACCCCTAGACCAACCCGCAAGGGTCAGTTCGTCCGAAAACCCGGTTTGTCTGCGAGGAAATGCAGTTTTCCTGATAGCGCGCAATGTGTTCGGGCGAGATGGCTTAGGGGCCTATTTTCGCACTAACGAAGTCCGGTATAGGACTCCTAACACTTGATTTGTGTTTTTTGGTCCCAGAAGAAGGTCCCCTGTGAGTTTGGTCGAAATCGGAGACAATTGTTTCTCGACCGAAAATCGCAAAAACGCCAAGGCTATAGCCTTTGCATTTTTACGATTTTCGGCCGAAAATTAATATTCTCCGAAATGACGGGGGTTGTGCTGGGGGACTGTAACGTACCCCTAGACCAACCCGCAAGGGTCAGTTCGTCCGAAAACCCGGTTTGTCTGCGAGGAAATGCAGTTTTCCTGATAGCGCGCAATGTGTTCGGGCGAGGTGGCTTAGGGGCCTATTTTCGCACTAACGAAGTCCGGTATAGGACTCCTAGGACTTGCTTTGTGTTTTTTGGTCCCAGAAGAAGGTCCCCTGTGAGTTTGGTCGAAATCGGAGACAATTGTTTTCCGACCGAAAATCGCAAAAACGCCAAGGCTATAGCCTTTGCATTTTACGATTTTCGGCCGAAAATTGATATTCTCCGAAATGACGGGGTTGTGCTGGGGACTCTAACGTACCCTAGACCAACCCGCAAGGGTCAGTTCGTCCGAAAACCCGGTTTGTCTGCGAGGAAATGCAGTTTTCCTGATAGCGCGCAATGTGTTCGGGCGAGATGGCTTAGGGGCCTATTTTCGCACTAACGAAGTCCGGCATAGGACTCCTAGGACTTGCTTTGTGATTTTTGGTCCTAGAAGAAGGTCCCCTGTGAGTTTGGTCGAAATCGGAGACAATTGTTTCTCGACCGAAAATCGCAAAAACGCCAAGGCTATAGCCTTTGCATTTTTACGATTTTCGGCCGAAAATTAATATTTTCCGAAATGACGGGGGTTGTGCTGGGGGACTGTAACGTACCTCTAGACCAACACGCAATGGTCAGTTCGTCCGAAAACCCGGTTTGTCTGCGAGGAAATGCAGTTTTCCTGATAGCGCGCAATGTGTTCGGGCGAGATGGCTTAGGGGCCTATTTTCGCACTAACGAAGTCCGGCATAGGACTCCTAGGACTTGCTTTGTGTTTTTTGGTCCCAGTAGAAGGTCCCCTGTGAGTTTGGTCGAAATCGGAGACAATTGTTTTTCGACAGAAAATCGCAAAAACGCCAAGGCTATAGCCTTTGCATTTTTACGATTTTCGGCCGGAAATTATTATTCTGCGAAATGACGGGGGTTGTGCTGGGGACTCTAACGTTCCCCAAGACCAACCCGCAAGGGTCAGTTCGTCCGAAAACCCGGTTTGTCTGCGAGGAAATGCAGTTTTCCTGATAGCGCGCAATGTGTTCGGACGAGGTGGCTTAGGGGCCTATTTTCGCACTAACGAAGTCCGGTATAGGACTCCTAGGACTTGCTTTGTGTTTTTTGGTCCCAGAATATGGTCCCCTGTGAGTTTGGTCGAAATCGGAAACAATTGTTTCTCGACCGAAAATCGCAAAAACGCCAAGGCTATAGCCTTTGCATTTTTACGATTTTCGGCCGGAAAATAATATTCTCCGAAATGACGGGGGTTGTGCTGGGGGACTCTAACGTACCCCTAGACCAACCCGCAAGGGTCAGTTCGTCCGAAAACCCGGTTTGTCTGCGAGGAAATGCAGTTTTCCTGATAGCGCGCAATGTGTTCGGGCGAGGTGGCTTAGGGGCCTATTTTCGCACTAACGAAGTCCGGTATAGGACTCCTAACACTTGATTTGTGTTTTTTGGTCCTAGAAGAAGGTCCCCTGTGAGTTTGGTCAAAATCGGAGACAATTGTTTTCCGACCGAAAATCGCAAAAACGCCAAGGCTATAGCCTTTGCATTTTTACGAGTTTCGGCAGGAAATTAATATTCTCCGAAATGACGGGGTTGTGCTGGGGACTCTAACGTACCCCTAGACCAACCCGCAAGGGTCAGTTCGTCCGAAAACCCGGTTTGTCTGCGAGGAAATGCAGTTTTCCTGATAGCGCGCAATGTGTTCGGGCGAGATGGCTTAGGGGCCTATTTTCGCACTAACGAAGTCCGGCATAGGACTCCTAGGACTTGCTTTGTGTTTTTTGGTCCCAGAAGAAGGTCCCCTGTGAGTTTGGTCGAAATCGGAGACAATTGTTTTCCGACCGAAAATCGCAAAAACGCCAAGGCTATAGCCTTTGCATTTTTACGATTTTCGGCCGAAAATTAATATTCTCCGAAATGACGGGGGTTGTGCTGCGGGACTCTAACGTACCCCTAGACCAACCCGCAAGGTCAGTTCGTCCGAAAACCCGGTTTGTCTGCGAGGAAATGCAGTTTTCCTGATAGCGCGCAATGTGTTCGGGCGAGATGGCTTAGGGGCCTATTTTCGCACTAACGAAGTCCGGTATAGGACTCCTAGGACTTGCTTTGTGTTTTTTGGTCCCAGAAGAAGGTCCCCTGTGAGTTTGGTCGAAATCGGAGACAATTGTTTCTCGACCGAAAATCGCAAAAACGCCAAGGCTATAGCCTTTGCATTTTTACGATTTTCGGCCGAAAATTAATATTCTCCGAAATGACGGGGGTTGTGCTGGGGGACTCTAACGTACCCCTAGACCAACCCGCAAGGGTCAGTTCGTCCGAAAACCCGGTTTGTCTGCGAGGAAATGCAGTTTTCCTGATAGCGCGCAATGTGTTCGGGCGAGATGGCTTAGGGGCCTATTTTCGCACTAACGAAGTCCGGTATAGGACTCCTAACACTTGCTTTGTGTTTTTTGGTCCCAGAAGAAGGTCCCCTGTGAGTTTGGTCGAAATCGGAGACAATTGTTTTCCGACCGAAAATCGCAAAAACGCCAAGGCTATAGCCTTTGCATTTTTACGATTTTCGGCCGAAAATTAATATTCTCCGAAATGACGGGGGTTGTGCTGGGGGACTCTAACGTACCCCTAGACCAACCCGCAAGGGTCAGTTCGTCCGAAAACCCGGTTTGTCTGCGAGGAAATGCAGTTTTCCTGATAGCGCGCAATGTGTTCGGGCGAGGTGGCTTAGGGGCCTATTTTCTAATTAACAAAGTCCGGTATGGTACTCACAGGACTTGATTTGTGTTTTTTGGTCCCAGAAAAAGGTCCCCTGTGAGTTTGGTCAAAATCGGAGACAATTGTTTTTCGACCGAAAATCGCAAAAACGCCAAGGCTATAGCCTTTGCATTTTTACGATTTTCGGCCGGAAATTAATATTCTCCGAAATGACGGGGGTTGTGCATGGGGACTCTAACGTACCCCTAGACCAACCCGCAAGGGTCAGTTCGTCCGAAAACCCGGTTTGTCTGCGAGGAAATGCAGTTTTCCTGATAGCGCGCAATGTGTTCGGGCGAGATGGCTTAGGGGCCTATTTTCGCACTAACGAAGTCCGGTATAGGACTCCTAGGACTTGCTTTGTGTTTTTTGGTCCCAGAAGAAGGTCCCCTGTGAGTTTGGTCGAAATCGGAGACAATTGTTTTTCGACCGAAAATCGCAAAAACGCCAAGGCTATAGCCTTTGCATTTTTACGATTTTCGGCCGGAAATTTATATTCTCCGAAATGACGGGGGTTGTGCTGGGGGACTCTAACGTACCTCTCGACCAACCCGCAAGGGTCAGTTCGTCCGAAAACCCGGTTTGTCTGCGAGGAAATGCAGTTTTCCTGATAGCGCGCAATGTGTTCGGGCGAGATGGCTTAGGGGCCTATTTTCGCACTAACGAAGTCCGGTATAGGACTCCTAGGACTTGCATTGTGTTTTTTGGTCCCAGAAGAAGGTCCCCTGTGAGTTTGGTCGAAATCGGAGACAATTGTTTTTCGACAGAAAATCGCAAAAACGCCAAGGCTATAGCCTTTGCATTTTTACGATTTTCGGCCGAAAATTAATATTCTCCGAAATGTCGGTGGTTGTGCTGGGGACTCTAACGTACCCTAGACCAACCCGCAAGGGTCAGTTCGTCCGAAAACCCGGTTTGTCTGCGAGGAAATGCAGTTTTCCTGATAGCGCGCAATGTGTTCGGGCGAGATGGCTTAGGGGCCTATTTTCGCACTAACGAAGTCCGGTATAGGACTCCTAGGACTTGCTTTGTGTTTTTTGGTCCCAGAAGAAGGTCCCCTGTGAGTTTGGTCAAAATCGGAGACAATTGTTTTTCGACAGAAAATCGCAAAAACGCCAAGGCTATAGCCTTTGCATTTATATGATTTTCGGCCGGAAATTAATATTCTCCGAAATGACGGGGTTTGTGCTGGGGGACTCTAACGTTCCCCTAGACCAACCCGCAAGGGTCAGTTCGTCCGAAAACCCGGTTTGTCTGCGAGGAAATGCAGTTTTCCTGATAGCGCGCAATGTGTTCGGGCGAGATGGCTTAGGGGCCTATTTTCGCACTAACGAAGTCCGGTATAGGACTCCTAGGAGTACGATCTGTTTTTGGTCCCAGAAGAAGGTCCGATCTTTCGAAATCGGAGACAATTTCAACAAAATCGCAAAAACGCCACGCGCTATGCAGCGCTGTTTTATTTTATTTATAAGTCCGCAATTATTGGCGGTAGAAGAAAATTGACGGTTGCTATGTATTGATGAAAGATTGACTAACAACACAGACAAAAATAACAGGAAATACCCCTAGGCACAAACTCAACAGAGGTCTAAAGTTCTTCTCGAGCGCATCAAAAGCAGATCGGACTTTGTTGAGCGTTGCCAAAAGATCGTTTTCCTGAACGTCGCGAAAACAAATCGGACTTTGTTCTTAGGGCGCACTAACGAAGTCGATAGGACTCTAGGACTTGATTTGTGTTTTTGGTCCCAGAAAAAGGTCCCCTGTGAGTTTGGTCGAAATCGGAGACAATTGTTTTCCGACCGAAAATCGCAAAAACGCCAAGGCTATAGCCTTTGCATTTTACGATTTTCGGCCGGAAATTAATATTCTCCGAAATGACGGGGTTGTGCTGGGGACTCTAACGTACCCCTAGACCAACCCGCAAGGGTCAGTTCGTCCGAAAACCCTGTTTGTCTGCGAGGAAATGCAGTTTTCCTGATAGCGCGCAATGTGTTCGGGCGAGATGGCTTAGGGGCCTATTTTCGCACTAACGAAGTCCGGTATAGGACTCCTAGGACTTGCATTGTGTTTTTTGGTCCCAGAAGAAGGTCCCCTGTGAGTTTGGTCGAAATCGGAGACAATTGTTTTTCGACAGAAAATCGCAAAAACGCCAAGGCTATAGCCTTTGCATTTTTACGATTTTCGGCCGAAAATTAATATTCTCCGAAATGACGGGGGTTGTGCTGGGGGACTCTAACGTACCCCTCGACCAACCCGCAAGGGTCAGTTCGTCCGAAAACCCGGTTTGTCTGCGAGGAAATGCAGTTTTCCTGATAGCGCGCAATGTGTTCGGGCGAGATGGCTTAGGGGCCTATTTTCGCACTAACGAAGTCCGGTATAGGACTCCTAGGACTTGCTTTGTGTTTTTTTCGTCCCAGAAGAAGGTCCCTGTGAGTTTGGTCGAAATCGGAGACAATTGTTTTCGACCGAAAATCGCAAAAACGCCAAGGCTATAGCCTTTGCATTTTTACGATTTTCGGCCGAAAATTAATATTCTCCGAAATGACTGGGCTTGTGCTGGGGGACTCTAACGTACCCCTAGACCAACCCGCAAGGGTCAGTTCGTCCGAAAACCCGGTTTTCTTGCGAGGAAATGCAGTTTTCCTGATAGCGCGCAATGTGTTCGGGCGAGATGGCTTAGGGGCCTATTTTCGCACTAACGAAGTCCGGTATAGGACTCCTAGGACTTGCTTTGTGTTTTTTGGTCCCAGAAGAAGGTCCCCTGTGAGTTTGGTCAAAATCGGAGACAATTGTTTTTCGACCGAAAATCGCAAAAACGCCAAGGCTATAGCCTTTGCATTTTAACGATTTTCGGCCGAAAATTAATATTCTCCGAAATGACGGGGGTTGTGCTGGGGGACTCTAACGTACCCCTAGACCAACCCGCAAGGGTCAGTTTGTCCGAAAACCCGTTTTGTCTGCGAGGAAATGCAGTTTTCCTGATAGCGCGCAATGTGTTCGGGCGAGGTGGCTAAGGGGCCTATTTTCCAACTAACGAAGTCCGGTATAGGACGACGCGTCCCAAGAACAAAAGTACGATCTGTTTTCGCGACGCTCAACAAGGTCCGATCTTTTTGGGTAACTTTCAACAAAGTCCGATCTGCTTTTCCACGCGCTATGCAGCGCTGTTTTATTTTATTTATAAGTCCGCAATTATTGGCGGTAGAAGAAAATTGACGGTTGCTATGTATTGATGAAAGATTGACTAACAACACAGACAAAAAATAACAGGAAATAATACAGGCACAAACTCAACAGAGAGGTCTAAAGTTGCTTCTCCCGAGCGCATCAAAAAGCAGATCGGACTTTGTTGAGCGTTGCCAAAAAAGATCGGACCTTGTTGAACGTCGCGAAAACAGATCGGACTTTGTTCTTAGGGCGTCCGGTATAGGACTCCTAGGACTTGCATTGTGTTTTTTGGTCCCAGAAAAAGGTCCCCTGTGAGTTCGGTCGAAATCGGAGACAATTGTTTTCCGACCGAAAATCGCAAAAACGCCAAGGCTATAGCCTTTGCATTTTAACGATTTTCGGCCGGAAATTAATATTCTCCGAAATGACGGGGGTTGTGCGGGGGACTGTAACGTACCCCTAGACCAATCCGCAAGGGTCAGTTCGTCCGAAAACCCGGTTTTATTGCGAGGAAATGCAGTTTTCCTGATAGCGCGCAATGTGTTCGGGCGAGATGGCTTAGGGGCCTATTTTCGCACTAACGAAGTCCGGCATAGGACTCCTAGGACTTGCTTTGTGTTTTTTGGTCCCAGTAGAAGGTCCCCTGTGAGTTTGGTCGAAATCGGAAACAATTGTTTCTCGAACGAAAATCGCAAAAACGCCAAGGCTATAGCCTTTGCATTTTTACGATTTTCGGCCGAAAATTAATATTCTCCGAAATGCCGGGGGTTGTCATGGGGGACTCTAACGTACCCTTAGACCAACCCGCAAGGGTCAGTTCGTCCTAAAACCCGGTTTGTCTGCGCGGAAATGCTGTTTTCCTGATAGCGCGCAATGTGTTCGGGCGCGGTGGCTTAGGGGCCAATTTTCGCAATAACGAAGTTCGGTATACGACTCCTAGGACTTGCTTTGTGTTTTTTGGTCCCAGAAGAATGTCCCCTGTGAGTTTGGTCAAAATCGGAGACAATTGTTTTCCGACCGAAAATCACAAAAACGCCAAGGCTATAGCCTTTGCATTTTTACGATTTTCGGCCGGAAATTAATATTCTCCGAAATGACGGGGGTTGTGCTGGGGGACTCTAACGTACCCCTAGACCAACCCGCAAGGGTCAGTTCGTCCGAAAACCCGGTTTGTCTGCGAGGAAATGCAGTTTTCCTGATAGCGCGCATTGTGTTCGGGCGAGATGGCTTAGGGGCCTATTTTCGCACTAACGAAGTCCGGTATAGGACGACGCGTCCTAAGAACAAAGTACGATCTGTTTTCGCGACGCTCAACAAGGTCCGATCTTTTTGGGTAACTTTCAACAAAGTCCGATCTGCTTTTCCACGCGCTATGCAGCGCTGTTTTATTTTATTTATAAGTCCGCAATTATTGGCGGTAGAAGAAAATTGACGGTTGCTATGTATTGATGAAAGATTGACTAACAACACAGACAAAAAATAACAGGAAATAATACAGGCACAAACTCAACAGAGAGGTCTAAAGTTGCTTCTCCCGAGCGCATCAAAAAGCAGATCGGACTTTGTTGAACGTTGCCAAAAAAGATCGGACCTTGTTGAACGTCGCGAAAACAAATCAGACTTTGTTCTTAGGGCGCGTCGAGGACTCCTAACACTTGATTTGTGTTTTTTGGTCCCAGAAAAAGGTCCCCTGTGAGTTCGGTCAAAACCGGAGACAATTGTTTTCCGACCGAAAATCGCAAAAACGCCAAGGCTATAGCCTTTGCATTTTACGATTTTCGGCCGAAAATTAATATTCTCCGAAATGACGGGGGTTGTGCTGGGGTACTTGAACGTACCCCTAGACCAACCCGCAGCGGTCAGTTCGTCCGAAAACCCGGTTTGTCTGCGAGGAAATGCAGTTTTCCTGATAGCGCGCAATGTGTTCGGGCGAGATGGCTTAGGGGCCTATTTTCGCACTAACGAAGTCCGGCATAGGACTCCTAGGACTTGCTTTGTGTTTTTTGGTCCTAGAAGAAGGTCCCCTGTGAGTTTGGTCAAAATCGGAGACAATTGTTTTTCGACCGAAAATCGCAAAAACGCCAAGGCTATAGCCTTTGCATTTTTACGATTTTCGGCCGAAAATTAATATTCTCCGAAATGACGGGGGTTGTGCTGGGGGACTCTAACGTACCCCTAGACCAACCCGCAAGGGTCAGTTCGTCCGAAAACCCGGTTTGTCTGCGAGGAAATGCAGTTTTCCTGATAGCGCGCAATGTGTTCGGGCGGGATGGCTTAGGGGCCTATTTTCGCACTAACGAAGTCCGATATAGGACTCCTAGGACTTGCTTTGTGTTTTTCGGTCCCAGAAGAAGGTCCCCTGTGAGTTTGGTCGAAATCGGAGACAATTGTTTTTCGACCGAAAATCGCAAAAACGCCAAGGCTATAGCCTTTGCATTTTTACGATTTTCGGCCGGAAATTAATATTCTCCGAAATGACAGGGGTTGTGCTGGGGGACTCTTACGTACCTCTCGACCAACCCGCAAGGGTCAGTTCGTCCGAAAACCCGGTTTGTCTGCGAGGAAATGCAGTTTTCCTGATAGCGCGCAATGTGTTCGGGCGAGGTGGCTTAGAGGCCTATTTACGCACTAACGAAGTCCGGCATAGGACTCCTAGGACTTGCTTTGTGTTTTTTGGTCCTAGAAGAAGGTCCCCTGTGAGTTTGGTCAAAATCGGAGACAATTGTTTCTCGACCGAAAATCGCAAAAACGCCAAGGCTATAGCCTTTGCATTTTTACGATTTTCGGCCGGAAATTAATATTCTCCGAAATGACGGGGGTTGTGCTGGGGGACTCTAACGTACCCCTAGACCAACCCGCAAGGGTCAGTTCGTCCGAAAACCCGGTTTGTCTGCGAGGAAATGCAGTTTTCCTGATAGCGCGCAATGTGTTCGGGCGAGATGGCTTAGGGGCCTATTTACGCACTAACGAAGTCCGGCATAGGACTCCTAGGACTTGCTTTGTGTTTTTTGGTCCTAGAAGAAGGTCCCCTGTGAGTTTGGTCAAAATCGGAGACAATTGTTTCTCGACCGAAAATCGCAAAAACGCCAAGGCTATAGCCTTTGCATTTTTACGATTTTCGGCCGAAAATTAATATTCTCCGAAATGACGGGGGTTGTGCTGGGGGACTCTAACGTACCCCTAGACCAACCCGCAAGGGTCAGTTCGTCCAAAAACCCGGTTTGTCTGCGAGAAAATGCAGTTTTCCTGATAGCGCGCAATGTGTTCGGGCGCGGTGGCTTAGGGGCCTATTTTCGCACTAACGAAGTCCGGTATAGGACTCCTAACACTTGATTTGTGTTTTTTGGTCCCAGAAAAAGGTCCCCTGTGAGTTCGGTCGAAATCGGAGACAATTGTTTTCCGACCGAAAATCGCAAAAACGCCAAGGCTATAGCCTTTGCATTTTTACGATTTTCGGCCGGAAATTAATATTCTCCGAAATGACGGGGGTTGTGCTGGGGGACTCTAACGTACCCCTCGACCAACCTGCAAGAGTTTTTGCGTGCGGGCCTGAGTTTTTGAGTGCGGGTCTGAGTTTTTGAGTGCGGGTCTGAGTTTTTGCGTGCGGGTCTGAGTTTTTGCGTGCGGGTCTGAGTTTTTGCGTGCGGGTCTGAGTTTTTGCGTGCGGGTCTGAGTTTTTGCGTGCGGGTCTGAGTTTTTGCGTGCGGGTCTGAGTTTTTGCGTGCGGGTCTGAGTTTTTGCGTGCGGGTCTGAGTTTTTGCGTGCGGGTCTGAGTTTTTGAGTGCGGTCTGATTTTTGAGTGCAGGTCTGTGAGTCCGGAGTCTGAGTTTTTGAGTGCAGGTCTATAGCCTTTGCATTTTTGATTTTTCTGGGTCTGAGTTTTTGAGTGTCCGAAAACCCGGTTTGTCTGCGAGGAAATGCAGTTTTTGAGTAGCGGGTCTGAGTTTTTCGGGCGAGGTGGCTGGGGCCTGAGTTCGCACTAACGAAGTCCGGTATAGGATTCCTAGGACTTGATTTGTGTTTTTGGTCCCAGAAAAAGGTCCCCCTGTGAGTTTTGCCGAAATTGGAGACAATTGTTTTTCGACCGAAAATCGCAAAAACGCCAAGGCTATAGCCTTTGCATTTTTACGATTTTCGGCCGAAAATTAATATTCTCCGAAATGACGGGGGTTGTGCTGGGGGACTCTAACGTACCCCTAGACCAACCCGCAAGGGTCAGTTCGTCCGAAAACCCGGTTTGTCTGCGAGGAAATGCAGTTTTCCTGATAGCGCGCAATGTGTTCGGGCGAGATGGCTTAGGGGCCTATTTACGCACTAACGAAGTCCGGCATAGGACTCCTAGGACTTGCTTTGTGTTTTTTGGTCCTAGAAGAAGGTCCCCTGTGAGTTTGGTCAAAATCGGAGACAATTGTTTTTCGACCGAAAATCGCAAAAACGCCAAGGCTATAGCCTTTGCATTTTTACGATTTTCGGCCGGAAATTAATATTCTCCGAAATGACGGGGGTTGTGCTGGGGGACTCTAACGTACCCCTAGACCAACCCGCAAGGGTCAGTTCGTCCGAAAACCCGGTTTGTCTGCGAGGAAATGCAGTTTTCCTGATAGCGCGCATTGTGTTCGGGCGAGATGGCTTAGGGGCCTATTTTCGCACTAACGAAGTCCGGTATAGGACGACGCGTCCTAAGAACAAAGTACGATCTGTTTTCGCGACGCTCAACAAGGTCCGATCTTTTGGGTAACTTTCGGAGACAAAGTCCGATCTGCTTTTTCGCAAAAACGCCAAGGCTATGCAGCGCTGTTTTATTTTATTTATAAGTCCGCAATTATTGGCGGTAGAAGAAAATTGACGGTTGCTATGTATTGATGAAAGATTGACTAACAACACAGACAAAAAATAACAGGAAATAATACAGGCACAAACTCAACAGAGAGGTCTAAAGTTGCTTCTCCCGAGCGCATCAAAAAGCAGATCGGACTTTGTTGAGCGTTGCCAAAAAAGATCGGACCTTGTTGAACGTCGCGAAAACAGATCGGACTTTGTTCTTAGGGCGCGTCGAGGACTCCTAACACTTGATTTGTGTTTTTTGGTCCCAGAAAAAGGTCCCCTGTGAGTTCGGTCGAAATCGGAGACAATTGTTTTCCGACCGAAAATCGCAAAAACGCCAAGGCTATAGCCTTTGCATTTTTACGATTTTCGGCCGGAAATTAATATTCTCCGAAATGACGGGGGTTGTGCTGGGGGACTCTAACGTACCCCTAGACCAACCCGCAAGGGTCAGTTCGTCCGAAAACCCGGTTTGTCTGCGAGGAAATGCAGTTTTCCTGATAGCGCGCAATGTGTTCGGGCGAGATGGCTTAGGGGCCTATTTTCGCACTAACGAAGTCCGGTATAGGACTCCTAGGACTTGCATTGTGTTTTTTGGTCCCAGAAAAAGGTCCCCTGTGAGTTTGGTCGAAATCGGAGACAATTGTTTTTCGACAGAAAATCGCAAAAACGCCAAGGCTATAGCCTTTGCATTTTTACGATTTTCGGCCGGAAATTAATATTCTCCGAAATGTCCGGGGTTGTGCTGGGGGACTCTTACGTACCCCTAGACCAACCCGCAAGGGTCAGTTCGTCCGAAAACCCGGTTTGTCTGCGAGGAAATGCAGTTTTCCTGATAGCGCGCAATGTGTTCGGGCGAGATGGCTTAGGGGCCTATTTTCGCACTAACGAAGTCCGGTATAGGACTCCTAGGACTTGCATTGTGTTTTTTGGTCCCAGAAAAAGGTCCCCTGTGAGTTTGGTCGAAATCGGAGACAATTGTTTTTCGACCGAAAATCGCAAAAACGCCAAGGCTATAGCCTTTGCATTTTTACGATTTTCGGCCGAAAATTAATATTCTCCGAAATGACGGGGGTTGTGCTGGGGGACTCTAACGTACCCCTAGACCAACCCGCAAGGGTCAGTTCGTCCGAAAACCCGGTTTGTCTGCGAGGAAATGCAGTTTTCCTGATAGCGCGCAATGTGTTCGGGCGCGGTGGCTTAGGGGCCTATTTTCGCACTAACGAAGTCCGGTATAGGACTCCTAGGACTTGCTTTGTGTTTTTTGGTCCCAGAAGAAGGTCCCCTGTGAGTTTGGTCGAAATCGGAGACAATTGTTTTTCGACAGAAAATCGCAAAAACGCCAAGGCTATAGCCTTTGCATTTTTACGATTTTCGGCCGGAAATTAATATTCTCCGAAATGACGAGGGTTGTGCTGGGGGACTCTAACGTACCCCTAGACCAACCCGCAAGGGTCAGTTCGTCCGAAAATCCGGTTTTTGAGTGCGAGGAAATGCAGTTTTCCTGATAGCGCGCATTGTGTTCGGGCGAGATGGCTTAGGGGCCTATTTTCGCACTAACGAAGTCCGGTATAGGACGACGCGTCCTAAGAACAAAGTACGATCTGTTTTCGCGACGCTCAACAAGGTCCGATCTTTTTGGGTAACTTTCAACAAAGTCCGATCTGGACTTTTCCACGCGCTATGCAGCGCTGTTTTATTTTATTTATAAGTCCGCAATTATTTGGTAGAAGAAAATTGACGGTTGCTATGTATTGATGAAGATTGACTAACAACACAGACAAAAATAACAGGAAATAATACAGGCACAAACTCAACAGAGGGTCTAGTTGCTTCTCCGAGCGCATCAGAAAATGCAGATCGTACTTTGTTGAGCGTTGCGCAATGATCGGACCTTGTTGAACGTCGCGAAAACAAATCGGACTATTGTTCTTAGGGCGCGTCGAGGACTCCTAACACTTGATTTGTGTTTTTTGGTCCCAGAAAAAGGTCCCCTGTGAGTTCGTTTGAAATCGGAGACAATTGTTTTCCGACCGAAAATCGCAAAAACGCCAAGGCTATAGCCTTTGCATTTTAACGATTTTCGGCCGGAAATTAATATTCTCCGAAATGACGGGGGTTGTGCTGGGGGACTGTAACGTACCCCTAGACCAACCCGCAAGGGTCAGTTCGTCCGAAAACCCGGTTTGTCTGCGAGGAAATGCAGTTTTCCTGATAGCGCGCAATGTGTTCGGGCGAGATGGCTTAGGGGCCTATTTACGCACTAACGAAGTCCGGCATAGGACTCCTAGGACTTGCTTTGTGTTTTTTGGTCCTAGAAGAAGGTCCCCTGTGAGTTTGGTCGAAATCGGAGACAATTGTTTCTCGACCGAAAATCGCAAAAACGCCAAGGCTATAGCCTTTGCATTTTTACGATTTTCGGCCGAAAATTAATATTCTCCGAAATGACGGGGGTTGTGCTGGGGGACTCTAACGTACCCCTAGACCAACCCGCAGTGGTCAGTTCGTCCGAAAACCCGGTTTGTCTGCGAGGAAATGCAGTTTTCCTGATAGCGCGAAATGTGTTCGGGCGAGATGGCTTAGGGGCCTATTTTCGCACTAACGAAGTCCGGCATAGGACTCCTAGGACTTACTTTGTGTTTTTTGGTCCTAGAAGAAGGTCCCCTGTGAGTTTGGTCAAAATCGGAGACAATTGTTTCTCGACCGAAAATCGCAAAAACGCCAAGGCTATAGCCTTTGCATTTTTACGATTTTCGGCCGAAAATTAATATTCTCCGAAATGACGGGGGTTGTGCTGGAAGACTCTAACGAACCTCCAGACCCCCAGAGTTTTTGAGTGCGGGCCTGAGTTTTTGAGTGCGGGTCTGAGTTTTTGAGTGTGGGTCTGAGTTTTTGAGTGCGGGTCTGAGTTTTTGAGTGCGGGTCTGAGTTTTTGAGTGCGGGTCTGAGTTTTTGAGTGCGGGTCTGAGTTTTTGAGTGCGGGTCTGAGTTTTTGAGTGCGGGTCTGAGTTTTTGAGTGCGGGTCTGAGTTTTTGAGTGCGGGTCTGAGTTTTTGAGTGCGGGTCTGAGTTTTTGAGTGCGGGTCTGAGTTCGCACTAACGAAGTCCGGTATAGGACTCCTAGGACTTGCATTGTGTTTTTTGGTCCCAGAAGAAGGTCCCCTGTGAGTTTGGTCGAAATCGGAGACAATTGTTTTTCGACCGAAAATCGCAAAAACGCCAAGGCTATAGCCTTTGCATTTTTACGATTTTCGGCCGGAAATTAATATTCTCCGAAATGACGGGGGTTGTGCTGGGGGACTCTAACGTACCCCTAGACCAACCCGCAAGGGTCAGTTCGTCCGAAAACCCGGTTTGTCTGCGAGGAAATGCAGTTTTCCTGATAGCGCGCAATGTGTTCGGGCGAGATGGCTTAGGGGCCTATTTTCGCACTAACGAAGTCCGGTATAGGACTCCTAAGACTTGCATTGTGTTTTTGGTCCCAGAACAAGGTCCCCTGTGAGTTTGGTCAAAATCGGAGACAATTGTTTTCCGACCGAAAATCGCAAAACGCCAAGGCTATAGCCTTTGCATTTTACGATTTTCGGCCGAAAATTAATATTCTCCGAAATGACGGGGTTGTGCTGGGGACTCTAACGTACCCTAGACCAACCCGCAGGGTCAGTTCGTCCGAAAACCCGGTTTGTCTGCGAGGAAATGCAGTTTTCCTGATAGCGCGCAATGTGTTCGGGCGAGATGGCTTAGGGGCCTATTTACGCACTAACGAAGTCCGGCATAGGACTCCTAGGACTTGCTTTGTGTTTTTTGGTCCCAGAAGAAGGTCCCCTGTGAGTTTGGTCAAAATCGGAGACAATTGTTTCTCGACCGAAAATCGCAAAAACGCCAAGGCTATAGCCTTTGCATTTTTACGATTTTCGGCCGAAAATTAATATTCTCCGAAATGACGGGGGTTGTGCTGGGGGACTCTAACGTACCCCTAGACCAACCCGCAAGGGTCAGTTCGTCCAAAAACCCGGTTTGTCTGCGAGAAAATGCAGTTTTCCTGATAGCGCGCAATGAGTTCGGGCGCGGTGGCTTAGGGGCCTATTTTCGCACTAACGAAGTCCGGTATAGGACTCCTAACACTTGATTTGTGTTTTTTGGTCCCAGAAAAAGGTCCCCTGTGAGTTCGGTCAAAATCGGAGACAATTGTTTTCCGACCGAAAATCGCAAAAACGCCAAGGCTATAGCCTTTGCATTTTTACGATTTTCGGCCGGAAATTAATATTCTCCGAAATGACCGGGGTTGTGCTGGGGGACTCTAACGTACCCCAGACCCCAGAGTTTTTGAGTGCG
Source organism: Frankliniella intonsa (assembly GCA_033675135.1). NCBI lineage: Eukaryota > Metazoa > Arthropoda > Insecta > Thysanoptera > Thripidae > Frankliniella > Frankliniella intonsa. The sequence goes on from CM066253.1 coordinate 15,131,215, forward strand.
GGCCTGAGTTTGTCTGCTGCAGTTTTTGAGTGCGGGTCTGAGTTTGAGTGCGGGTCTGAGTTTTTGAGTGCGGGTCTGAGTTTTTGAGTGCGGGTCTGAGTTTTTGAGTGCAGGTCTGAGTTTTTGAGTGCGGGTCTGAGTTTTTGAGTGCAGGTCTGAGTTTTTGAGTGCAGGTCTGAGTTTTTGAGTGCGGGTCTGAGTTTTTGAGTGCGGGTCTGAGTTTTTGAGTGCAGGTCTGAGTTTTTGAGTGCAGGTCTGAGTTTTTGAGTGCGGGTCTGAGTTTTTGAGTGCGGGTCTGAGTTTTTGAGTGCGGGTCTGAGTTTTTGAGTGCGGGTCTGAGTTTTTGAGTGCGGGTCTGAGTTTTTGAGTGCAGGTCTGAGTTCGCACTAACGAAGTCCGGTATAGGACTCCTAACACTTGATTTGTGTTTTTTGGTCCCAGAAAAAGGTCCCCTGTGAGTTCGGTCGAAATCGGAGACAATTGTTTTCCGACCGAAAATCGCAAAAACGCCAAGGCTATAGCCTTTGCATTTTTACGATTTTCGGCCGGAAATTAATATTCTCCGAAATGACGGGGGTTGTGCTGGGGGACTCTAACGTACCCCTAGACCAACCCGCAAGGGTCAGTTCGTCCGAAAACCCGGTTTGTCTGCGAGGAAATGCAGTTTTCCTGATAGCGCGCAATGTGTTCGGGCGAGATGGCTTAGGGGCCTATTTACGCACTAACGAAGTCCGGCATAGGACTCCTAGGACTTGCTTTGTGTTTTTTGGTCCTAGAAGAAGGTCCCCTGTGAGTTTGGTCAAAATCGGAGACAATTGTTTCTCGACCGAAAATCGCAAAAACGCCAAGGCTATAGCCTTTGCATTTTTACGATTTTCGGCCGAAAATTAATATTCTCCGAAATGACGGGGGTTGTGCTGGGGGACTCTAACGTACCCCTAGACCAACCCGCAAGGGTCAGTTCGTCCGAAAACCCGGTTTGTCTGCGAGGAAATGCAGTTTTCCTGATAGCGCGCAATGAGTTCGGGCGCGGTGGCTTAGGGGCCTATTTTCGCACTAACGAAGTCCGGTATAGGACTCTTAACACTTGCATTGTGTTTTTTGGTCCCAGAAAAAGGTCCCCTGTGAGTTCGGTCGAAATCGGAGACAATTGTTTCTCGACCGAAAATCGCAAAAACGCCAAGGCTATAGCCTTTGCATTTTTACGATTTTCGGCCGAAAATTAATATTTTCCGAAATGACGGGGGTTGTGCTAGAAGACTCTAACGTACCCCCAGACCCCCAGAGTTTTTGAGTGCGGGCCTGAGTTTTTGAGTGCGGGTCTGAGTTTTTGAGTGTGGGTCTGAGTTTTTGAGTGCGGGTCTGAGTTTTTGAGTGCGGGTCTGAGTTTTTGAGTGCGGGTCTGAGTTTTTGAGTGCGGGTCTGAGTTTTTGAGTGCGGGTCTGAGTTTTTGAGTGCGGGTCTGAGTTTTTGAGTGCGGGTCTGAGTTTTTGAGTGCGGGTCTGAGTTTTTGAGTGCGGGTCTGAGTTTTTGAGTGCGGGTCTGAGTTTTTGAGTGCGGGTCTGAGTTTTTGAGTGCGGGTCTGAGTTTTTGAGTGCGGGTCTGAGTTTTTGAGTGCGGGTCTGAGTTTTTGAGTGCGGGTCTGAGTTTTTGAGTGCGGGTCTGAGTTTTTGAGTGCGGGTCTGAGTTCGCACTAACGAAGTCCGGTATAGGACTCCTAACATTTGATTTGTGTTTTTTGGTCCCAGTAAAAGGTCCCCTGTGAGTTCGGTCGAAATCGGAGACAATTGTTTTCCGACCGAAAATCGCAAAAACGCCAAGGCTATAGCCTTTGCATTTTTACGATTTTCGGCCGAAAATTAATATTCTCCGAAATGACGGGGGTTGTGCTGGGGGACTCTAACGTACCCCTAGACCAACCCGCAAGGGTCAGTTCGTCCGAAAACCCGGTTTGTCTGCGAGGAAATGCAGTTTTCCTGATAGCGCGCAATGTGTTCGGGCGAGATGGCTTAGGGGCCTATTTACGCACTAACGAAGTCCGGCATAGGACTCCTAGGACTTGCTTTGTGTTTTTTGGTCCTAGAAGAAGGTCCCCTGTGAGTTTGGTCAAAATCGGAGACAATTGTTTTTCGACAGAAAATCGCAAAAACGCCAAGGCTATAGCCTTTGCATTTTTACGATTTTCGGCCGGAAATTAATATTCTCCGAAATGACGGGGGTTGTGCTGGGGGACTCTAACGTACCCCTAGACCAACCCGCAAGGGTCAGTTCGTCCGAAAACCCGGTTTGTCTGCGAGGAAATGCAGTTTTCCTGATAGCGCGCAATGTGTTCGGGCGAGATGGCTTAGGGGCCTATTTTCGCACTTACGAAGTCCGGTATAGGACTCCTAGGACTTGCTTTGTGTTTTTGGTCCCAGAAGAAAGGTCCCCTGTGAGTTCGGTCAAAATCGGAGACAATTGTTTTTCGACCGAAAATCGCAAAAACGCCAAGGCTATAGCCTTTGCATTTTTACGATTTTCGGCCGAAAATTAATATTTTCCGAAATGACGGCGGTTGTGCTAGAAGACTCTAACGTACCCCCAGACCCCCAGAGTTTTTGAGTGCGGGCCTGAGTTTTTGAGTGCGGGTCTGAGTTTTTGAGTGCGGGTCTGAGTTTTTGAGTGCGGGTCTGAGTTTTTGAGTGCGGGTCACTGAGTTATTGAGTGCGGGTCTGAGTTTTGAGTGCAGGTCTGAGTTTTTGAGTGCGGGTCTGAGTTTTTGAGTGCGGGTCTTAGTTTCTGAGTGCGGGTCTTAGTTTCTGAGTGCGGGTCTGAGTTTTTGAGTGCGGGTCTGAGTTTTTGAGTGCGGGTCTGAGTTTTTGCGTGCGGGTCTGAGTTTTTGAGTGCGGGTCTGAGTTTTTGAGTGCGGGTCTGAGTTTTTGAGTGCGGGTCTGAGTTTTTGAGTGCGGGTCTGAGTTTTTGAGTGCGGGTCTGAGTTTTTGAGTGCGGGTCTGAGTTCGCACTAACGAAGTCCGGTATAGGACTCCTAGGACTTGCATTGTGTTTTTTGGTCCCAGAAAAAGGTCCCCCTGTGAGTTTTGCCGAAATCGGAGACAATTGTTTTCCGACCGAAAATCGCAAAAACGCCAAGGCTATAGCCTTTGCATTTTTACGATTTTCGGCCGGAAATTAATATTCTCCGAAATGACGGGGGTTGTGCTGGGGGACTCTAACGTACCCCTCGACCAACCCGCAAGGGTCAGTTCGTCCGAAAACCCGGTTTGTCTGCGAGGAAATGCAGTTTTCCTGATAGCGCGCAATGTGTTCGGGCGAGATGGCTTAGGGGCCTATTTTCGCACTAACGAAGTCCGGTATAGGACTCCTAACACTTGATTTGTGTTTTTTGGTCCCAGAAGAAGGTCCCCTGTGAGTTTGGTCGAAATCGGAGACAATTGTTTTCCGACCGAAAATCGCAAAAACGCCAAGGCTATAGCCTTTGCATTTTTACGATTTTCGGCCGGAAATTAATATTCTCCGAAATGACGGGGGTTGTGCTGGGGGACTCTAACGTACCCCTAGACCAACCCGCAAGGGTCAGTTCGTCCGAAAACCCGGTTTGTCTGCGAGGAAATGCAGTTTTCCTGATAGCGCGCAATGTGTTCGGGCGAGATGGCTTAGGGGCCTATTTTCGCACTAACGAAGTCCGGCATAGGACTCCTAGGACTTGCATTGTGTTTTTTGGTCCCAGAAAAAGGTCCCCTGTGAGTTTGGTCGAAATCGGAGACAATTGTTTTCCGACCGAAAATCGCAAAAACGCCAAGGCTATAGCCTTTGCATTTTTACGATTTTCGGCCGAAAATTAATATTCTCCGAAATGACAGGGGTTGTGCTGGGGGACTCTAACGTACCCCTAGACCAACCAGCAAGGGTCAGTTCGTCCGAAAACCCGGTTTGTCTGCGAGAAAATGCAGTTTTCCTGATAGCGCGCAATGAGTTCGGGCGCGGTGGCTTAGGGGCCTATTTTCGCACTAACGAAGTCCGGTATAGGACTCCTAACACTTGATTTGTGTTTTTTGGTCCCAGAAAAAGGTCCCCTGTGAGTTCGGTCGAAATCGGAGACAATTGTTTTCCGACCGAAAATCGCAAAAACGCCAAGGCTATAGCCTTTGCATTTTTACGATTTTCGGCCGAAAATTAATATTTTCCGAAATGACGGGGGTTGTGCTAGAAGACTCTAACGTACCCCCAGACCCCCAGAGTTTTTGAGTGCGGGCCTGAGTTTTTGAGTGCGGGTCTGAGTTTTTGAGTGTGGGTCTGAGTTTTTGAGTGCGGGTCTGAGTTTTTGAGTGCGGGTCTGAGTTTTTGAGTGCGGGTCTGAGTTTTTGAGTGCGGGTCTGAGTTTTTGAGTGCGGGTCTGAGTTTTTGAGTGCGGGTCTGAGTTTTTGAGTGCGGGTCTGAGTTTTTGAGTGCGGGTCTGAGTTTTTGAGTGCGGGTCTGAGTTTTTGAGTGCGGGTCTGAGTTTTTGAGTGCGGGTCTGAGTTTTTGAGTGCGGGTCTGAGTTTTTGAGTGCGGGTCTGAGGTTTTGAGTGCGGGGTTGAGGTTTTGAGTGCGGGTCTGAGTTTTGAGTGCGGGTCTGAGTTTTTGAGTGCAGGTCTGAGTTTTGAGTGCGGGTCTGAGGTTTTGAGTGCGGGTCTGAGGGTTTCAGTGCGGGTCTGAGGTTTTGAGTGCGGGGCTGAGTTTTTGAGTGCAGGTCTGAGTTTTTGAGTGCGGGTCTGAGTTTTTGAGTGTGGGTCTGAGTTTTTGAGTGCTGGTCTGAGTTTTTGAGTGCGGGTCTGAGTTTTTGAGTGCGGGTCTGAGTTTTTGAGTGCGGGTCTGAGTTTTTGAGTGCGGGTCTGAGTTTTTGAGTGCGGGTCTGAGTTTTTGAGTGCGGGTCTGAGTTTTTGAGTGCGGGTCTGAGTTCGCACTAACGAAGTCCGGCATAGGACTCCTAGGACTTGCATTGTGTTTTTTGGTCCCAGAAAAAGGTCCCCTGTGAGTTCGGTCGAAATCGGAGACAATTGTTTTCCGACCGAAAATCGCAAAAACGCCAAGGCTATAGCCTTTGCATTTTTACGATTTTCGGCCGGAAATTAATATTCTCCGAAATGACGGGGGTTGTGCTGGGGGACTCTAACGTACCCCTAGACCAACCCGCAAGGGTCAGTTCGTCCGAAAACCCGGTTTGTCTGCGAGGAAATGCAGTTTTCCTGATAGCGCGCAATGTGTTCGGGCGAGATGGCTTAGGGGCCTATTTACGCACTAACGAAGTCCGGCATAGGACTCCTAGGACTTGCTTTGTGTTTTTTGGTCCTAGAAGAAGGTCCCCTGTGAGTTTGGTCAAAATCGGAGACAATTGTTTCTCGACCGAAAATCGCAAAAACGCCAAGGCTATAGCCTTTGCATTTTTACGATTTTCGGCCGAAAATTAATATTCTCCGAAATGACGGGGGTTGTGCTGGGGGACTCTTACGTACCCCTAGACCAACCCGCAAGAGTCAGTTCGTCCGAAAACCCGGTTTGTCTGCGCGGAAATGCAGTTTTCCTGAAAGCGCGCAATGAGTTCGGGCGAGATGGCTTAGGGGCCTATTTTCGCACTAACGAAGTCCGGTATAGGACTCTTAACACTTGCATTGTGTTTTTTGGTCCCAGAAAAAGGTCCCCTGTGAGTTCGGTCGAAATCGGAGACAATTGTTTTCCGACCGAAAATCGCAAAAACGCCAAGGCTATAGCCTTTGCATTTTTACGATTTTCGGCCGGAAATTAATATTCTCCGAAATGACGGGGGTTGTGCTGGGGGACTCTAACGTACCCCTAGACCAACCCGCAAGGGTCAGTTCGTCCGAAAACCCGGTTTGTCTGCGAGGAAATGCAGTTTTCCTGATAGCGCGCAATGTGTTCGGGCGAGATGGCTTAGGGGCCTATTTTCGCACTAACGAAGTCCGGCATAGGACTCCTAGGACTTGCATTGTGTTTTTTGGTCCCAGAAGAAGGTCCTCTGTGAGTTTGGTCGAAATCGGAGACAATTGTTTTCCGACCGAAAATCGCAAAAACGCCAAGGCTATAGCCTTTGCATTTTTACGATTTTCGGCCGGAAATTAATATTCTCCGAAATGACGGGGGTTGTGCTGGGGGACTCTAACGTACCCCTAGACCAACCCGCAAGGGTCAGTTCGTCCGAAAACCCGGTTTGTCTGCGAGGAAATGCAGTTTTCCTGATAGCGCGCAATGTGTTCGGGCGCGGTGGCTTAGGGGCCTATTTTCGCACTAACGAAGTCCGGTATAGGACTCCTAGGACTTGCTTTGTGTTTTTTGGTCCTAGAAGAAGGTCCCCTGTGAGTTTGGTCAAAATCGGAGACATATTCTCGACCGAAAATCGCAAAAACGCCAAGGCTATAGCCTTTGCATTTTTACGATTTTCGGCCGAAAATTAATATTTTCCGAAATGACGGGGGTTGTGCTGGAAGACTCTAACGTACCCCCAGACCCCCAGAGTTTTTGAGTGCGGGCCTGAATTTTGAGTGCGGGTCCGAGGTTTGTCTGCGAGGAAATGCAGTTTTCCTGATAGCGCGTCAATGTGTTCGGGCTGAGGTGGCTTAGGGGCCTATTTTCGCACTAACGAAGTCTGAGTATAGGACTCCTAGGACTTGCTTTGTGTTTTTTGGTCCCAGAAGAAGGTCCCTGTGAGTTTGGTCGAAATCGGAGACAATTGTTTTGACCGAAAATCGCAAAAACGCCAAGGCTATGAGCCTTTGCATTTTTACGATTTTCGGCCGGAAATTAATATTCTCGAAATGACGGGGTTGTGCTGGGGACTCTAACGTACCCTAGACCAACCCGCAAGGGTCTGAGTTCGTCCGAAAACCCGGTTTGTCTGCGCGGAAATGCAGTTTTTGATAGCGCGCAATGTGTTCGGGCGAGGTGGCTTAGGGGCCTATTTTAGCACTAACGAAGTCCGGTATAGGACTCCTAGGACTTGCTTTTTGTTTTTGGTCCCAGATGACGGTCCCCTGTGAGTTTGGTCAAAATCGGAGACAATTGTTTTTCGACGAAATAAATCGCAAAAACGCCAAGGCTATAGCCTTTGCATTTTAACGATTTTCGGCCGAAAATAAATATTCTCCGAAATGACGGGGGTTGTGCTGGGGGACTCTAACGTACCCCTAGACCAACCCGCAAGGGTCAGTTCGTCCGAAAACCCGGTTTGTCTGCGAGGAAATGCAGTTTTCCTGATAGCGCGCAATGTGTTCGGGCGAGATGGCTTAGGGGCCTATTTTCGCACTAACGAAGTCCGGTATAGGACTCCTAGGACTTGCATTGTGTTTTTTGGTCCCAGAAGAAGGTCCCCTGTGAGTTTGGTCGAAATCGGAGACAATTGTTTTCCGACCGAAAATCGCAAAAACGCCAAGGCTATAGCCTTTGCATTTTTACGATTTTCGGCCGAAAATTAATATTTTCCGAAATGACGGGGGTTGTGCTAGAAGACTCTAACGTACCCCCAGACCCCCAGAGTTTTTGAGTGCGGGCCTGAGTTTTTGAGTGCGGGTCTGAGTTTTTGAGTGCGGGTCTGAGTTTTTGAGTGCGGGTCTGAGTTTTGTAGTGCGGGTCTGAGTTTTTGAGTGCGGGTCTGAGTTTTTGAGTGCGGGTCTGAGTTTTTGAGTGCGGGTCTGAGTTTTTGAGTGCAGGTCTGAGTTTTTGAGTGCAGGTCTGAGTTTTTGAGTGAGGTCTGAGTTTTTGAGTGCGGGACTGAGTTTTTGAGTGTGGGTCTGAGTTTTTGAGTGCGGGTCTGAGTTTTTGAGTGTTGGTCTGAGTTTTTGAGTGCGGCTCTGAGTTTTTGAGTGCAGGTCTGAGTTTTTGAGTGCGGGTCTGAGTTTTTGAGTGCTGGTCTTAGTTTTTGAGTGCGGGTCTGAGTTTTTGAGTGCAGGTCTGAGTTCGCACTAATGAAGTCCGGTATAGGACTCCTAGGACTTGCATTGTGCTTTTTGGTCCCAGAAGAAGGTCCCCTGTGAGTTTGGTCGAAATCGGAGACAATTGTTTCTCGACCGAAAATCGCAAAAACGCCAAGGCTATAGCCTTTGCATTTTACGATTTTCGGCCGAAATGAATATTCTCCGAAATGACGGGGGTTGTGCTGGGGACTGTAACGTACCCCTAGACCAACCCGCAAGGGTCAGTTCGTCCGAAAACCCGGTTTGTCTGCGAGGAAATGCAGTTTTCCTGATAGCGCGCAATGTGTTCGGGCGAGATGGCTTAGGGGCCTATTTACGCACTAACGAAGTCCGGCATAGGACTCCTAGGACTTGCTTTGTGTTTTTTGGTCCCAGAATATGGTCCCCTGTGAGTTTGGTCGAAATCGGAGACAATTGTTTCTCGACCGAAAATCGCAAAAACGCCAAGGCTATAGCCTTTGCATTTTTACGATTTTCGGCCGGAAAATAATATTCTCCGAAATGACGGGGGTTGTGCTGGGGGACTCTAACGTACCCCTAGACCAACCCGCAAGGGTCAGTTCGTCCGAAAACCCGGTTTGTCTGCGAGGAAATGCAGTTTTCCTGATAGCGCGCAATGTGTTCGGGCGCGGTGGCTTAGGGGCCTATTTTCGCACTAACGAAGTCCGGTATAGGACTCCTAGGACTTGCTTTGTGTTTTTTGGTCCCAGAAGAAGGTCCCCTGTGAGTTTGGTCAAAATCGGAGACAATTGTTTCTCGACCGAAAATCGCAAAAACGCCAAGGCTATAGCCTTTGCATTTTTACGATTTTCGGCCGAAAATTAATATTCTTCGAAATGACGGGGGTTGTGCTGGGGGACGCCCACGTACCCTTAGACCAACCCGCAAGGGTCAGTTCGTCAAAAAACCCGGTTTGTCTGCGCGGAAATGCAGTTTTCCTAATAGCGCGCAACGTGTTCGGTCGAGGTGGCTTAGGGGCCTATTTTCGCACTAACGAAGTCCGGTATAGGACTCCTAGGACTTGCTTTGTGTTTTTTGGTCCCAGAATATGGTCCCCTGTGAGTTTGGTCGAAATCGGAGATAATTGTTTTTCGACCGAAAATCGCAAAAACGCCAAGGCTATAGCCTTTGCATTTTTACGATTTTCGGCCGAAAATTAATATTCTCCGAAATGACGGGGGTTGTGCTAGGGGACTCTTACTTACCCCTTTAACAACCCGCAGGGGTCAGTTCGTCCGAAAACCCGGTTTGTCTGAGCGGAAATGCAGTTTTCCTGATAGCGCGCAATGTGTTCGGGCGAGATGGCTTAGGGGCCTATTTTCGCACTAACGAAGTCCGGTATAGGACTCCTAGGACTTGCTTTGTGTTTTTTGGTCCCAGAAGAAGGTCCCCTGTGAGTTTGGTCAAAATCGGAGACAATTGTTTCTCGACCGAAAATCGCAAAAACGCCAAGGCTATAGCCTCTGCATTTTTACGATTTTCGGCCGAAAATTAATATTCTCCGAAATGACGGGGTTGTGCTGGGGGACTCTAACGTACCCCTAGACCAACCCGCAAGGGTCAGTTCGTCCGAAAACCCGGTTTGTCTGCGCGGAAATGCAGTTTTCCTGATAGCGCGCAATGTGTTCGGGCGAGATGGCTTAGGGGCCTATTTTCGCACTAACGAAGTCCGGTATAGGACTCCTAGGACTTGCTTTGTGTTTTTTGGTCCCAGAAGAAGGTCCCCTGTGAGTTTGGTCGAAATCGGAGACAATTGTTTTCCGACCGAAAATCGCAAAAACGCCAAGGCTATAGCCTCTGCATTTTTACGATTTTCGGCCGAAAATTAATATTCTCCGAAATGACGGGGTTTGTGCTAGGGGACTCTTACGTACCCCTTTACCAACCCGCAAGGGTCAGTCCGTCCGAAAACCCGGTTTGTCTGCGCGGAAATGCAGTTTTCCTGATAGCGCGCAATGTGTTCGGGCGAGATGGCTTAGGGGCCTATTTTCGCACTAACGAAGTCCGGTATAGGACTCCTAGGACTTGCTTTGTGATTTTTGGTCCTAGAAGAAGGTCCCCTGTGAGTTTGGTCGAAATCGGAGACAATTGTTTCTCGACCGAAAATCGCAAAAACGCCAAGGCTATAGCCTTTGCATTTTTACGATTTTCGGCCGAAAATTAATATTCTCCGAAATGACGGGGGTTGTGCTGGGGGACTCTAACGTACCCCTAGACCAACCCGCAAGGGTCAGTTCGTCCGAAAACCCGGTTTGTCTGCGAGGAAATGCAGTTTTCCTGATAGCGCGCAATGTGTTCGGGCGAGATGGCTTAGGGGCCTATTTTCGCACTAACGAAGTCCGGTATAGGACTCCTAGGACTTGCTTTGTGTTTTTTGGTCCTAGAAGAAGGTCCCCTGTGAGTTTGGTCGAAATCGGAGACAATTGTTTTCCGACCGAAAATCGCAAAAACGCCAAGGCTATAGCCTTTGCATTTTTACGATTTTCGGCCGAAAATTAATATTCTCCGAAATGACGGGGTTGTGCTGGGGACTCTAACGTACCCCTAGACCAACCCGCAAGGGTCAGTTCGTCCGAAAACCCGGTTTGTCTGCGAGGAAATGCAGTTTTCCTGATAGCGCGCAATGTGTTCGGGCGAGGTGGCTTAGGGGCCTATTTTCGCACTAACGAAGTCCGGTATAGGACTCCTAGGACTTGCTTTGTGTTTTTTGGTCCCAGAAGAAGGTCCCCTGTGAGTTTGGTCAAAATCGGAGACAATTGTTTTTCGACCGAAAATCGCAAAAACGCCAAGGCTATAGCCTTTGCATTTTTACGATTTTCGGCCGAAAATTAATATTCTCCGAAATGACGGGGGTTGTGCTGGGGGACTCTAACGTACCCCTAGACCAACCCGCAAGGGTCAGTTCGTCCGAAAACCCGGTTTGTCTGCGCGGAAATGCAGTTTTCCTAATAGCGCGCAACGTGTTCGGTCGAGGTGGCTTAGGGGCCTATTTTCGCACTAACGAAGTCCGGCATAGGACTCCTAGGACTTGCTTTGTGTTTTTTGGTCCCAGAAAAAGGTCCCCTGTGAGTTTGGTCGAAATCGGAGACAATTGTTTTCCGACCGAAAATCGCAAAAACGCCAAGGCTATAGCCTTTGCATTTTTACGATTTTCGGCTGAAAATAAAAATTCTCCGAAATGACAGGGGTTGTGCTGGGGACTCTAACGTTCCCCTAGACCAACCCGCAAGGGTCAGTTCGTCCGAAAACCCGGTTTGTCTGCGCGGAAATGCAGTTTTCCTGATAGCGCGAAATGTGTTCCGGCGAGATGGCTTAGGGGCCTATTTTCGCACTAACGAAGTCCGGTATAGGACTTTTAGGACTTGCATTGTGTTTTTTCTTCCTAGAAGAAGGTTCCCTGTGAGTTTGGTCAAAATCGGAGACAATTGTTTCTCGACCGAAAATCGCAAAAACGCCAAGGCTATAGCCTTTGCATTTTTACGATTTTCGGCCGAAAATAAAATTCTCCGAAATGACGGGGTTGTGCTGGGTGACCCTCACGTACCCCTAGACTAGCCCGCAAGGGTCAGTTTGTCCGAAAACCCGGTTTGTCTGCGCGGAAATGCAGTTTTCCTGATAGCGCGCAATGTGTTCGGGCGAGATGGCTTAGGGGCCTATTTTCGCACTAACGAAGTCCGGTATAGGACTCCAAGACTTGCTTTGTGATTTTTGGTCCTAGAAGAAGGTCCCCTGTGAGTTTGGTCAAAATCGGAGACAATTGTTTCCCGATAGAAAATCGCAAAAACGCCAAGGCTATAGCCTTTGCATTTTTACGATTTTCGGCCGAAAATAAAAATTCTCCGAAATGACGGGGTTGTGCTGGGGACTCTAACGTACCCCTAGACCAACCCGCAAGGGTCAGTTCGTCCGAAAACCCGGTTTGTCTGCGAGGAAATGCAGTTTTCCTGATAGCGCGCAATGTGTTCGGGCGAGATGGCTTAGGGCCATATTTCCGCACTAACGAAATCCGGTTTAGGACTCCTAGGACTTGCTTTGTGTTATTTGGTCCCACAAGAAGGTCCCCTGTGAGTTTGGTCGAAATCGGAGGCAATTGTTTTCCGACCGAAAATCGCAAAAACGCCAAGGCCTTTGCATTTTTACGATTTTCGGCCGGAAATTAATATTCTCCGAAACGACGGGGGTTGTGCTGGGGGACTCTAACGTACCCCTAGACCAACCCGCAAGGGTCAGTCCGTCCGAAAACCCGGTTTGTATGCTCGGAAATGCAGTTTTCCTGATAGCGCGCAATGTGTTCGGGCGAGGTGGCTTAGGGATTTTTTTTCTCACTAACGAAGTCCGGTATAGGACTCCTAGGACTTGCTTTGTGTTTTTTGGTCCCAGAATATGGTCCCCTGTGAGTTTGGTCGAAATCGGAGATAATTGTTTTTCGACCGAAAATCGCAAAAACGCCAAGGCTATAGCCTTTGCATTTTTACGATTTTCGGCCGAAAATTAATATTCTCCGAAATGACGGGGGTTGTGCTAGGGGACTCTAACGTACCCCTAGACCAACCCGCAAGGGTCAGTTCGTCCGAAAACCCGGTTTGTCTGCGCGGAAATGCAGTTTTCCTGATAGCGCGCAATGTGTTCGGGCGAGATGGCTTAGGGGCCTATTTTCGCACTAACGAAGTCCGGTATAGGACTCCTAGGACTTGCTTTGTGTTTTTTGGTCCCAGAAGAAGGTCCCCTGTGAGTTTGGTCGAAATCGGAGACAATTGTTTTCGGACAGGAAATCGCAAAAACGCCAAGGCTATAGCCTTTGCATTTTTACGATTTTCGGCCGAAAATTAATATTCTCCGAAATGACGGGGGTTGTGCTGGGGACTCTAACGTACCCCTAGACCAACCCGCAAGGGTCAGTTCGTCCGAAAACCCGGTTTGTCTGCGAGGAAATGCAGTTTTCCTGATAGCGCGCAATGTGTTCGGGCGAGATGGCTTAGGGGCCTATTTTCGCACTAACGAAGTCCGGTATAGGACTCCTAGGACTTGCTTTGTCATTTTTGGTCCTAGAAGAAGGTCCCCTGTGAGTTTGGTCAAAATCGGAGACAATTGTTTTCCGACCGAAAATCGCAAAAACGCCAAGGCTATAACCTTTGCATTTTTACGATTTTCGGCCGAAAATTTATATTCTTCGAAATGACGGAGGTTGCGCTAGGGGACTCTAACGTACCCCTAGACCAACCCGCAAGGGTCAGTTCGTCCGAAAACCCGGTTTGTCTGCGCGGAAATGCAGTTTTCCTAATAGCGCGCAACGTGTTCGGTCGAGGTGGCTTAGGGGCCTATTTTCGCACTAACGAAGTCCGGTATAGGACTCCTAGGACTTGCTTTGTGTTTTTTGGTCCCAGAAGAAGGTCCCCTGTGAGTTTGGTCGAAATCGGAGATAATTGTTTTTCGACCGAAAATCGCAAAAACGCCAAGGCTATAGCCTTTGCATTTTTACGATTTTCGGCCGAAAATTAATATTCTCCGAAATGACGGGGTTGTGCTGGGGACTCTAACGTACCTAGACCAACCCGCAAGGGTCAGTTCGTCCGAAAACCCGGTTTGTCTGCGCGGAAATGCAGTTTTCCTGATAGCGCGCAATGTGTTCGGGCGAGGTGGCTTAGGGGCCTATTTTTCGCACTAACGAAGTCCGGTATAGGACTCCTAGGACTTGCTTTGTGTTTTTGGTCCCAGAAGAAGGTCCCCTGTGAGTTTGGTCCAAATCGGAGACAATTTGTTTTCTATCGAAAATCGCAAAAACGCAAAGGCTATAGCCTTTGCATTTTTACGATTTTCGGCCGAAAATTAATATTCTCCGAAATGACGGGGGTTGTGCTGGGGGACTCTAACGTACCCCTAGACCAACCCGCAAGGGTCAGTTTGTCCGAAAACCGGTTTGTCTGCGCGGAAATAAGGTTTTCCTGGAAGCGCGCAATGTGTTCGGGCGAGGTGGTTTTGGGGCCTATTTTCGCACTAACGAAGTCCGGTATACGACTCCTTGGACTTGCTTTGTGTTTTTTTGGTCCCAGAAGAAGGTCCCCTGTGAGTTTGGTCAAAATCGGAGACAATTGTTTTTCGACCGAAAATCGCAAAAACGCCAAGGCTATAGCCTTTGCATTTTAACGATTTTTGGCCGAAAAATAATATTCTCCGAAATGACGGGGTTGTGCTGGGGACTCTAACGTACCCCTAGACCAACCCGCAAGGGTCAGTTCGTCAAAAAACCCGGTGTGTCTGCGCGGAAATGCAGTTTTCCTAATAGCGCGCAACGTGTTCGGTCGAGGTGGCTTAGGGGCCTATTTTCGCACTAACGAAGTCCGGTATAAGACTCCTAGGACTTGCTTTGTGTTTTTTAGTCCCAGAAGAAGGTCCCCTGTGAGTTTGGTCAAAATCGGAGACAATTCTTTCTCGACCGAAACTCGCAAAAACGCCAAGGCTATAGCCTTTGCATTTTTACGATTTTCGGCCGAAAATAAAAATTCTTCGAAATGACGGGGGTTGTGCTGGGGGACCCTCACGTACCCCTAGACCAACCCGCAAGGGTCAGTTCGTCCGAAAACCCGGTTTGTCTGCGCGGAAATGCAGTTTTCCTAATAGCGCGCAACGTGTTCGGTCGAGGTGGCTTAGGGGCCTATTTTCGCACTAACGAAGTCCGGTATAAGACTCCTAGGACTTGCTTTGTGTTTTTTGGTCCCAGAAGAAGGTCCCCTGTGAGTTTGGTCAAAATCGGAGACAATTGTTTCTCGACCGAAAATCGGAAAAACGCCAAGGCTATAGCCTCTGCATTTTTACGATTTTCGGCCGAAAATTAATATTCTCCGAAATGACGGGGTTAGTGCTAGGGGACCCTAACGTACCCCCAGACCAACCCGCAAGGGTCAGTTCGTCCGAAAACCCGGTGTGTCTGCGCGGAAATGCAGTTTCCTGATAGCGCGCAATGTGTTCGGTCGAGGTGGCTTAGGGGCCTATTTTCGCACTAACGAAGTCCGGTATAAGACTCCTAGGACTTGCTTCGTGTTTTTTCGTCCCAGAAGAAGGTCCCCTGTGAGTTTGGTCAAAATCGGAGACAATTGTTTTCCGACCGAAAATCGCAAAGACGCCAAGGCTATAGCCTTTGCATTTTTACGATTTTCGGCCGAAAATTAATATTCTCGAAATGACGGGGGTTGTGCTGGGGGACTCTAACGTACCCTTAGACCAACCCGCAAGGGTCAGTTCGTCCTAAAACCCGGTTTGTCTGCGCGGAAATGCAGTTTTCCTGATAGCGCGCAATGTGTTCGGGCGAGGTGGCTTAGGGGCCTATTTTCGCACTAACGAAGTCCGGTATAGGACTCCTAGGACTTGCTTTGTGTTTTTTGGTCCCAGAAGAAGGTCCCCTGTGAGTTTGGTCGAAATCGGAGACAATTGTTTTCCGACCGAAAATCGCAAAAACGCCAAGGCTATAGCCTTTGCATTTTTACGATTTTCGGCCGAAAATTAATATTCTCCGAAATGACGGGGGTTGTGCTGGGGGACTCTAACGTACCCCTAGACCAACCCGCAAGGGTCAGTTCGTCCGAAAACCCGGTTTGTCTGCGAGGAAATGCAGTTTTCCTGATAGCGCGCAATGTGTTCGGGCGAGATGGCTTAGGGGCCTATTTTCGCACTAACGAAGTCCGGTATAGGACTCCTAGGACTTGCTTTGTGTTTTTTGGTCCCAGAAGAAGGTCCCCTGTGAGTTTGGTCGAAATCGGAGACAATTGTTCTCCGACCGTAAATCGCAAAAAACGCCAAGGCTATAGCCTTTGCATTTTTACGATTTTCGGCCGAAAATTAATATTCTCCGAAATGACGGGGGTTGTGCTGGGGGACTCTAACGTACCCCTAGACCAACCCGCAAGGGTCAGTTCGTCCGAAAACCCGGTTTGTCTGCGAGGAAATGCAGTTTTCCTGATAGCGCGCAATGTGTTCGGGCGAGGTGGCTTAGGGGCCTATTTTCGCACTAACGAAGTCCGGTATAGGACTCCTAGGACTTGCTTTGTGTTTTTTGGTCCCAGAAGAAGGTCCCCTGTGAGTTTGGTCGAAATCGGAGACAATTGTTTTCCGACCGAAAATCGCAAAAACGCCAAGGCTATAGCCTTTGCATTTTTACGATTTTCGGCCAAAAATTAATATTCTCCGAAATGACGGGGGTTGTGCTGGGGGACTCTAACGTACCCCTAGACCAACCCGCAAGGGTCAGTTCGTCCGAAAACCCGGTTTGTCTGCGCGGAAATGCAGTTTTCCTGATAGCGCGCAATGTGTTCGGGCGAGGTGGCTTAGGGGCCTATTTTCGCACTAACGAAGTCCGGTATAGGACTCCTAGGACTTGCTTTGTGTTTTTTGGTCCCAGAAGAAGGTCCCCTGTGAGTTTGGTCGAAATCGGAGACAATTGTTTTCCGACCGAAAATCGCAAAAACGCCAAGGCTATAGCCTTTGCATTTTTACGATTTTCGGCCGAAAATTAATATTCTTCGAAATGACGGGGGTTGCGCTAGGGGACTCTAACGTACCCCTAGACCAACCCGCAAGGGTCAGTTCGTCCGAAAACCCGGTTTGTCTGCGAGGAAATGCAGTTTTCCTGATAGCGCGAAATGTGTTCGGGCGAGATGGCTTAGGGGCCTATTTTCGCACTAACGAAGTCCGGTATAGGACTCCTAGGACTTGCTTTGTGATTTTTGGTCCTAGAAGAAGGTCCCCTGTGAGTTTGGTCAAAATCGGAGACAATTGTTTCCCGACCGAAAATCGCAAAAACGCCAAGGCTATAGCCTTTGCATTTTTACGATTTTCGGCCGAAAATAAAAATTCTCCGAAATGACGGGGGTTGTGCTGGGGGACCCTAACGTACCCCTAGACCAACCCGCAAGGGTCAGTTCGTCCGAAAACCCGGTTTGTCTGCGCGGAAATGCAGTTTTCCTAATAGCGCGCAACGTGTTCGGTCGAGGTGGCTTAGGGGCCTATTTTCGCACTAACGAAGTCCGGTATAGGACTCCTAGGACTTGCTTTGTGTTTTTTGGTCCCAGAAGAAGGTCCCCTGTGAGTTTGGTCGAAATCGGAGACAATTGTTTTCCGACCGAAAATCGCAAAAACGCCAAGGCTATAGCCTTTGCATTTTTACGATTTTCGGCCGAAAATTAATATTCTCCGAAATGACGGGGGTTGTGCTAGGGGACTCTAACGTACCCCTAGACCAACCCGCAAGGGTCAGTTCGTCCGAAAACCCGGTTTGTCTGCGCGGAAATGCAGTTTTCCTAATAGCGCGCAACGTGTTCGGTCGAGGTGGCTTAGGGGCCTATTTTCGCACTAACGAAGTCCGGTATAGGACTCCTAGGACTTGCTTTGTGTTTTTTGGTCCCAGAAGAAGGTCCCCTGTGAGTTTGGTCGAAATCGGAGACAATTGTTTTCCGACCGAAAATCGCAAAAACGCCAAGGCTATAGCCTTTGCATTTTTACGATTTTCGGCCGAAAATTAATATTCTCCGAAATGACGGGGGTTGTGCTGGGGGACTCTAACGTACCCCTAGACCAACCCGCAAGGGTCAGTTCGTCCGAAAACCCGGTTTGTCTGCGCGGAAATGCAGTTTTCCTGATAGCGCGCAATGTGTTCGGGCGAGATGGCTTAGGGGCCTATTTTCGCACTAACGAAGTCCGGTATAGGACTCCTAGGACTTGCTTTGTGTTTTTTGGTCCCAGAAGAAGGTCCCCTGTGAGTTTGGTCGAAATCGGAGACAATTGTTTTCCGACCGAAAATCGCAAAAACGCCAAGGCTATAGCCTTTGCATTTTTACGATTTTCGGCCGAAAATAATATTCTCCGAAATGACGGGGGTTGTGCTGGGGGACTCTAACGTACCCCTAGACCAACCCGCAAGGGTCAGTTTGTCCGAAAACCCGGTTTGTCTGCGCGGAAATGCAGTTTTCCTGATAGCGCGCAATGTGTTCGGGCGAGGTGGCTTAGGGGCCTATTTTCGCACTAACGAAGTCCGGTATAGGACTCCTAGGACTTGCTTTGTGTTTTTTGGTCCCAGAAGAAGGTTCCCTGTGAGTTTGGTCGAAATCGGAGACAATTGTTTTCCGACCGAAAATCGCAAAAACGCCAAGGCTATAGCCTTTGCATTTTTACGATTTTCGGCCGAAAATTAATATTCTCCGAAATGACGGGGGTTGTGCTGGGGGACTCTAACGTACCCCTAGACCAACCCGCAAGGGTCAGTTCGTCCGAAAACCCGGTTTGTCTGCGAGGAAATGCAGTTTTCCTGATAGCGCGCAATGTGTTCGGGCGAGGTGGCTTAGGGGCCTATTTTCGCACTAACGAAGTCCGGTATAGGACTCCTAGGACTTGCTTTGTGTTTTTTGGTCCCAGAAGAAGGTCCCCTGTGAGTTTGGTCGAAATCGGAGACAATTGTTTCTCGACCGAAAATCGCAAAAACGCCAAGGCTATAGCCTTTGCATTTTTACGATTTTCGGCCAAAAATTAATATTCTTCGAAATGACGGGGGTTGTGCTGGGGGACCCCCACGTACCCCTAGACCAACCCGCAAGGGTCAGTTCGTCTGAAAACCCGGTTTGTCTGCGCGGAAATGCAGTTTTCCTGATAGCGCGCAATGTGTTCGGGCGAGGTGGCTTAGGGGCCTATTTTCGCACTAACGAAGTCCGGTATAGGACTCCTAGGACTTGCTTTGTGTTTTTTGGTCCCAGAAGAAGGTCCCCTGTGAGTTTGGTCGAAATCGGAGACAATTGTTTTCGGCCGAAAATCGCAAACACGCCAAGGCTATAGCCTTTGCATTTTTACGATTTTCGGCCGAAAATTAATATTCTCCGAAATGACGGGGATGTGCTGGGGGACTCTAACGTACCCCTAGACCAACCCGCAAGGGTCAGTTCGTCCGAAAACCCGGTTTGTCTGCGCGGAAATGCAGTTTTCCTGATAGCGCGCAATGTGTTCGGGCGAGGTGGCTTAGGGGCCTATTTTCGCACTAACGAAGTCCGGTATAGGACTCCTAGGACTTGCTTCGTGTTTTTTGGTCCCAGAAGAAGGTCCCCTGTGAGTTTGGTCAAAATCGGAGACAATTGTTTTCCGACCGAAAATCGCAAAAACGCCAAGGCTATAGCCTTTGCATTTTTACGATTTTCGGCCGAAAATTAATATTCTCCGAAATGACGGGGGTTGTGCTAGGGGACTCTAACGTACCCCTAGACCAACCCGCAAGGGTCAGTTCGTCCGAAAACCCGGTTTGTCTGCGCGGAAATGCAGTTTTCCTGATAGCGCGCAATGTGTTCGGGCGAGGTGGCTTAGGGGCCTATTTTCGCACTAACGAAGTCCGGTATAGGACTCCTAGGACTTGCTTTGTGTTTTTTGGTCCCAGAAGAAGGTCCCCTGTGAGTTTGGTCGAAATCGGAGACAATTGTTTCTCGACCGAAAATCGCAAAAACGCCAAGGCTATAGCCTTTGCATTTTTACGATTTTCGGACAAAAATTAATATTCTCCGAAATGACGGGGGTTGTGCTGGGGGACTCTAACGTACCCCTAGACCAACCCGCAAGGGTCAGTTCGTCCGAAAACCCGGTTTGTCTGCGCGGAAATGCAGTTTTCCTAATAGCGCGCAACGTGTTCGGTCGAGGTGGCTTAGGGGCCTATTTTCGCACTAACGAAGTCCGGTATAGGACTCCTAGGACTTGCTTTGTGTTTTTTGGTCCCAGAATATGGTCCCCTGTGAGTTTGGTCGAAATCGGAGATAATTGTTTTTCGACCGAAAATCGCAAAAACGCCAAGGCTATAGCCTTTGCATTTTTACGATTTTCGGCCGAAAATTAATATTCTCCGAAATGACGGGGGTTGTGCTGGGGGACTCTAACGTACCCCTAGACCAACCCGCAAGGGTCAGTTCGTCCGAAAACCCGGTTTGTCTGCGCGGAAATGCAGTTTTCCTGATAGCGCGCAATGTGTTCGGGCGAGGTGGCTTAGGGGCCTATTTTCGCACTAACGAAGTCCGGTATAGGACTCCTAGGACTTGCTTTGTGTTTTTTGGTCCCAGAAGAAGGTCCCCTGTGAGTTTGGTCAAAATCGGAGACAATTGTTTCTCGACCGAAAATCGCAAAAACGCCAAGGCTATAGCCTTTGCATTTTTACGATTTTCGGCCGAAAATTAATATTCTTCGAAATGACGGTGGTTGTGCGGGGGACTCTAACGTACCCCTAGACCAACCCGCAAGGGTCAGTTCGTCCGAAAACCCGGTTTGTCTGCGCGGAAATGCAGTTTTCCTGATAGCGCGCAATGTGTTCGGGCGAGTTGGCTTAGGGGCCTATTTTCGCACTAACGAAGTCCGGTATAGGACTCCTAGGACTTGCTTTGTGTTTTTTGGTCCCAGAAGAAGGTCCCCTGTAAGTTTGGTGAAAATCGGAGACAATTGTTTTCCGACCAAAAATCACAACAACCCCAAAGCTACAGCCTTTGCATTTTTACGATTTTCGGCCGAAAATTAATATTCTTCAAAATGACAGGGGGTTGTGCTGGGGGACCCTAACGTACCCCTAGACCAACCCGCAAGGGTCAGTTCGTCCGAAAACCCGGTTTGTCTGCGAGGAAATGCAGTTTTCCTGATAGCGCGCAATGTGTTCGGGCGAGGTGGCTTAGGGGCCTATTTTCGCACTAACGAAGTCCGGTATAGGACTCGTAGGACTTGCATTGTGTTTTTTGGTCCCAGAAGAAGGTCCCCTGTGAGTTTGGTCGAAATCGGAGACAATTGTTTTCCGACCGAAAATCGCAAAAACGCCAAGGCTATAGCCTTTGCATTTTTACGATTTTCGGCCGAAAATTAATATTCTCCGAAATGACGGGGGTTGTGCTGGGGGACTCTAACGTACCCCTAGACCAACCCGCAAGGGTCAGTTCGTCCGAAAACCCGGTTTGTCTGCGCGGAAATGCAGTTTTCCTAATAGCGCGCAACGTGTTCGGTCGAGGTGGCTTAGGGGCCTATTTTCGCACTAACGAAGTCCGGTATAGGACTCCTAGGACTTGCTTTGTGTTTTTTGGTCCCAGAAGAAGGTCCTCTGTGAGTTTGGTCGAAATCGGAGACAATTGTTTTCCGACCGAAAATCGCAAAAACGCCAAGGCTATAGCCTTTGCATTTTTACGATTTTCGGCCGAAAATTAATATTCTCCGAAATGACGGGGGTTGTGCTAGGGGACTCTAACGTACCCCTAGACCAACCCGCAAGGGTCAGTTCGTCCGAAAACCCGGTTTGTCTGCGCGGAAATGCAGTTTTCCTGATAGCGCGCAATGTGTTCGGGCGAGATGGCTTAGGGGCCTATTTTCGCACTAACGAAGTCCGGTATAGGACTCCTAGGACTTGCTTTGTGTTTTTAGGTCCTAGAAGAAGGTCCCCTGTGAGTTTGGTCGAAATCGGAGACAATTGTTTTCCGACCGAAAATCGCAAAAACGCCAAGGCTATAGCCTTTGCATTTTTACGATTTTCGGCCGAAAATTAATATTCTCCGAAATGAGGGGGGTTGCGCTAGGGGACTCTAACGTACCCCTAGACCAACCCGCAAGGGTCAGTTCGTCCGAAAACCCGGTTTGTCTGCGAGGAAATGCAGTTTTCCTGATAGCGCGAAATGTGTTCCGGCGAGATGGCTTAGGGGCCTATTTTCGCATTAACGAAGTCCGGTATAGGACTCCTAGGACTTGCTTTGTGTTTTTGGTCCCAGAAGAAGGTCCCCTGTGAGTTTGGTCGAAATCGGAGACAATTGTTTCTCGACCGAAAATCGCAAAAACGCCAAGGCTATAGCCTTTGCATTTTTACGATTTTCGGCCGAAAATTAATATTCTCCGAAATGACGTGGGTTGGGCTATGGGACCCTCACGTACCCCTAGACCAACCCGCAAGGGTCAGTTCGTCCGAAAACCCGGTTTGTCTGCGCGGAAATGCAGTTTTCCTAATAGCGCGCAACGTGTTCGGTCGAGGTGGCTTAGGGGCCTATTTTCGCACTAACGAAGTCCGGTATAGGACTCCTAGGACTTGCTTTGTGTTTTTTGGTCCCAGAAGAAGGTCCCCTGGGAGGTTGGTCAAAATCGGAGACAATTGTTTTTCGACCGAAAATCGCAAAAAAGCCAAGGCTATAGCCTTTGCATTTTTACGATTTTCGGCCGAAAATTAATATTCTCCGAAATGACGGGGGTTGTGCTAGGGGACTCTAACTTACCCCTTTACCAACCCGCAAGGGTCAGTCCGTCCGAAAACCCGGTTTGTCTGCGCGGAAATGCAGTTTTCCTGATAGCGCGCAATGTGTTCGGGCGAGATGGCTTAGGGGCCTATTTTCGCACTAACGAAGTCCGGTATAGGACTCCTAGGACTTGCATTGTGTTTTTTGGTCCCAGAAGAAGGTCTTCTGTGAGTTTGGTCGAAATCGGAGACAATTGTTTTCCGACCGAAAATCGCAAAAACGCCAAGGCTATAGCCTTTGCATTTTTACGATTTTCGGCCGAAAATTAATATTCTCCGAAATGACGGGGGTTTTGCTAGGGGACTCTAACGTACCCCTAGACCAACCCGCAGGGTCAGTTCGTCCTGAAACCCGGTTTGTCTGAGCGGAAATGCAGTTTTCCTAATAGCGCGCAACGTGTTCGGTCGAGGTGGCTTAGGGCCTATTTTCGCACTAACGAAGTCCGGTATAGGACTCTAGGACTTGCTTTGTGTTTTTTGGTCCCAGAAGAAGGTCCCTGTGAGTTTGGTCGAAAATCGGAGACAATTAGTTTTCGACCGAAACTCGCAAAAAAACGCCAAAGGCTATAGCGCTTTGCATTTTTACGATTTTCGGCCAAAAAATTAATATTCTTCGAAATGA